>SJYC01135887.1:0-29497 GCA_006408675.1 Madoqua kirkii
TTTGGGATGTTAATCTCAGATAACAGAGAATCTCCTCTTTTAAAATATTATCACAGGAGAAAAACTTTAAACTTCTTTTTTGAAGATTTTTAAAAACTGCATGTTAATAGCTAATAAATTTAATATACTACCAGTGGCATCCATTTTCAGTGGACAAGGATAATACTCTGTAGTCTTTTAGAGAATTTTTTTTTTTTTTGGTTCTTTTATCATTTCTCCTCCAGGTGGAAGAATATTCCTTCCTTAGCCTTTCCTCACAAATCTGTTTTCCGTTTTTTGTTGTTACATGTGTGTGTACACATATGAGTGTGTATACGTATGTACTTGGCCATGTTATTCTTTATCCTCCATTTCGTATCACATATCACAATTTGTATTATTCATTTATTGGTTATTTATTAATTGTCTGTCTCATTCCCTCTAGACAGTAAGCTCCGCCCAGACAGAGACTTTGATGATCTTATGGCACGATACTTACCCAGTGCCTAGCCCAGGGTTGGGCACAGAGCTGGGATCCAACAGATACTGGTTAAAGAAAGAACAGAATGAATGAAACACGAGTTAAGCATGTGACTCAGCATTGACTATAACAAGGATATTGCAGCTTCTGTATGCAGTGTTTGCTTTTAGACTCACAATGAAAATTCTAGATAAGTCTATTAGTCAAAGTCTTCAGCCATAAGTGAATGTTGTGAATAACTCAAAGGTCCTCCAAGTTGCCCATGGCTTTTTCTGATACTGTACCTGCCCCACCAACTCCATTTTGTTGTGTCCACCATTTTTCAGTGTATTGAGGAACCACCAATTCCTCAGATGCTGACTGTCACCCCAATTTGCTGCCACTTACACATTTACTAAATATTTACTATAACATGGTTGACCTATCTGGAATATTAGTTTCCAATATATTTATTCTCATATTGATGAGTATGAATCAAAAGTCATTATATACACATTTATAAATAAAAAAATATATTTCTGGCTTATAGCTCTGTCATTTAGTAGAACTATCCTAGACACAGTAAATAAAATAATCTTTATTGTATAGAAAGCTCAGACAAATTGGTAAGAAAAGCAATGGATAAATGAAGATTGCTGCTGCTGCTACTGCTGCTAAGTCACTTCAGTCATGTCTGACTCTGTGCGACCCCATAGACGGCAGCCCACCAGGCTCCCCTGTCCCTGGGATTCTCCAGGCAAGAATACTGGAGTGGGTTGCCATTTCCTTCTCCAATGCATGAAAGTGAAAGTGAAGTCGCTCAGTCGTGTCTGGCTCTCTTAGCAACCCCATGGACTGCAACTTACCAGGCTCCTCTGTCCATGGGATTTTCCAGGCAAGAGTACTGGAGTGGGGTGCCATTGCCTTTTGTTAACAAACAATTTGCAAAGGAGGAAATAGATTGGTTAGACAATTCATGGGAAAACATTTTACTTCTCTGGTGGTCAAATAAATGCAAATTAAAATAATGGGAGATAGTTTTGCTTATCAAATTAGCAAAGATGTAAAGATGTTCTGATGTTTTTATCCTTAGAAGATTTCCTAGTTTATCTATGCTCTTCCTTCACTTTTATTTGTTTCTCAGTTTCTTTTGTTGCTTTTTTTTTTTTTTAATCAGTTATTTCCTTTGGAATTAAGTTTTGGAAACTTATAAATATTGCTATTGGAATTTTTCTTTCCTAAATGTATCTATCCTTAACATGTTTCCAATTCTTTGAACCTGTTTACATTTGATAAAAAAAAAATAATAATTACTTTGTGAATTTTCTCAGAATCCGTAGTGAATTCCTCTCCCAGGATATTTTCAGGAGAAGGAGGGTAAATAATGAGACCATAGCGTTAGTTTGAAATTCTTTCTAACCTGTTGATTTATTCTAAGTAAGTCGTACTTCTTTTTTGTCCGTAGGTTTTGATATGGACTACTCTAGAATTGCATATTAGACAAAAGTTCTAAAAAGGAAGACAGGCAGCTGAATTTCCGATTTTTAGTGTGTCTGTCATGCGACGAGAGATTTAGCATGTGCGTTTGAGCCAGAGGATTCGGTGTAGCGACAGTGGCAAACGCAGTTCTCTCAACCTCTCCGTGGTCAGAGCACAACCGTGAACAAACACCCCGAGGAGCCACATTTCACTGGCAGGAGAGCGGCAGATGTACCCGCTCTGTCTCCAACTTTTGCTAAACTGAAATGGCACAAATCCAAGTTTCAAAGAAGTATCCTAAGCCTCTGGTCCTTTTGGATTGTAGCTGTCTGTGGTTTTTACAGCCTCGCGATTGCCTGAGCTTATGACACTCAGGAGTGTAACAAGGACCTGAGGAGCTTCGCGCTGCGGCTAGCGCTGTTTACTCAAAGCCATCTTGGAAGTTCACTGAAGCAGGGGCCAGATCTTTTCTGCACTGGGTGCCTTGGGGGGTGATCACAGACACTGATTGGGATCAGAACTGCACTGATGTGGACAATATAGATACAATCATGTCCAGATTTAGAGTAAGATGCTACATCATGTTCCGGATCAAATTAATACACTAGGTTTTGTTTATGTCTTTTCACGGAGAACAATAGTCGCTCTTTTTGCTGCCTTGTTCCCAGTGAAATAGTCCGTGTATAGAGTTTCCCTTTCAGTAGCAGTTGTGTCTACAAATGCTATTCTCTGAACGACAGCTATTCTCAAAGCCACCAGGCGTGCGATTGCCCGAACAAAGAGGTGCATTAAAAGAGTCTTGACAATTTCAGCTCCTAGAAACACAGGGGTCACACAAATCTGCCAAGTTGAAAGAAAACAAATCACTAGGGCAAGGCATTTTATTTAGTTCTAAACAGCATCTAGCACATGGATAGCATTCAAAAGCATTAATACGGTGATAATGCAAATCAACGTGGGCCTGCAGTCTAGGAGCTGAAAGAAATTAGGCTAAACCCTAAAGAAATCAGACCATAAGGAAAAAGGAATTTCAATAAAATTATCAAACATTATTCACTAATATGGCAGTCAGTCACCCGTGCATATCTTGTACTGGGGTGAGTTACAAAAGCAGTCAACACTTACAGGTAAAGACTTAAAGTGGAATGAAGGAGACAGGACAAACAGAAACAGAAGCAAAAGGGGCAGAAACCATTATACCACCGGCAAAAACAATGTCACCTCTTCAGATCTTGAGAAGAGAATTGTAGCTATTTATATAAATAAGGAGGTTTCTGGGAGCTTGGAGGGAAGATTTCTATATTAAAGGGTGTGTGGTATTTTTTTTTTATTAAAGTATCACTAAAAATATGCATAGTATGTCAGGCACAGCTTAGGTGGAATTAAAGTGATCATATATAGATTCTAAATTGATTCAGGGATTCATTAGGCTAGGCTACTAAGATCCTGGGTCTGCTTAGACTCATTCCTGCTTTCCTTCATTCCTTTATTAATTCAAGAAAGGTATCTACAGCTTGTCTACAGAAAGGATGCTAACCACTGTGGGTGTGCAGAAAAATAAGTCAGAATTCCTATTCTCAGGAAAATCATAGTCTAGTGGATGAGACAGACATGGAAAATAATTATAATGCTAATTATAATTGGGAAAGCAGGATCTTTAGAATGGATGGGTTTAGTCAGATACAGGGGAGCTGGAGGTGAGAATGTAATGGTTGTGGTTGTTTTTTACAGGAATGGTTAAATTCCCTGTAGCTGCCCAGAGTCCGGGATAAGAAAACATTAGGTAGATGGGAAAGGGATGAACTATGAAGGGCTTGGAAGCTCTGCTAGGAGACTTGGCCTTTGTACTGTAAGTAGTTGGGAATCCAGGAGGCATTAAAGAAGCGGGGGGCACATGAGCTGATCTGTGCCTTCCAGAGATAACTCAAGAAACTGATAGATATCTCACTGGACCATGTATGAATGACTGCTGTGTTAGTGAAAACCTTAGATAATTTTATTGAAATTTCTTTTTGCCTATCATCTGATTTCTTTAGAGCTCAGTCTCATTTGTCTCAGCTCCTGGTTCACAGGTCCAATTGATTTGCACTATTAATGCTTTGGAGTGCCATCCTTGTGCTGGGTGTATTTTAGAAGTGAATATGGTGTCTTCCTTTATGATTAGATTCCTTTCTGATGGGCTGTTTTCCTGAAATATCACCCATGGCTGAAAATGTGGAGAAGAAAACAGCTGAGAATCTTCTCTTCCCTTTCTTTGCGTGTTCTAGGTGCCGAGTCTAGGCCTGGGTACTCCAGTCTTCCTCTTTCAAGGCCCCAGTAAAGAGAAGGAAGAATTGCATTTGTGAAAAGTTAACTTCTAGTGATTGTTCTGTGTTCTGCAGAAAAAAGTACGAGCTTCATTGTATCTAAAGGGCAGACAGTAGTAACTTAAAGTGGAATGAAGGAGACAGGACAAACAGAAACAGAAGCAAAAGGGGCAGAAACCATTATACCACCGGCAAAAACAATGTCACCTCTTCAGATCTTGAGAAGAGAATTGTAGCTATTTATATAAATAAGGAGGTTTCTGGGAGCTTGGAGGGAAGATTTCTATATTAAAGGGTGTGTGGTATTTTTTTTTTATTAAAGTATCACTAAAAATATGCATAGTATGTCAGGCACAGCTTAGGTGGAATTAAAGTGATCATATATAGATTCTAAATTGATTCAGGGATTCATTAGGCTAGGCTACTAAGATCCTGGGTCTGCTTAGACTCATTCCTGCTTTCCTTCATTCCTTTATTAATTCAAGAAAGGTATCTACAGCTTGTCTACAGAAAGGATGCTAACCACTGTGGGTGTGCAGAAAAATAAGTCAGAATTCCTATTCTCAGGAAAATCATAGTCTAGTGGATGAGACAGACATGGAAAATAATTATAATGCTAATTATAATTGGGAAAGCAGGATCTTTAGAATGGATGGGTTTAGTCAGATACAGGGGAGCTGGAGGTGAGAATGTAATGGTTGTGTGTTGTTTTTTACAGGAATGGTTAAATTCCCTGTAGCTGCCCAGAGTCCGGGATAAGAAAACATTAGGTAGATGGGAAAGGGATGAACTATGAAGGGCTTGGAAGCTCTGCTAGGAGACTTGGCCTTTGTACTGTAAGTAGTTGGGAATCCAGGAGGCATTAAAGAAGCGGGGGGCACATGAGCTGATCTGTGCCTTCCAGAGATAACTCAAGAAACTGATAGATATCTCACTGGACCATGTATGAATGACTGCTGTGTTAGTGAAAACCTTAGATAATTTTATTGAAATTTCTTTTTGCCTATCATCTGATTTCTTTAGAGCTCAGTCTCATTTGTCTCAGCTCCTGGTTCACAGGTCCAATTGATTTGCACTATTAATGCTTTGGAGTGCCATCCTTGTGCTGGGTGTATTTTAGAAGTGAATATGGTGTCTTCCTTTATGATTAGATTCCTTTCTGATGGGCTGTTTTCCTGAAATATCACCCATGGCTGAAAATGTGGAGAAGAAAACAGCTGAGAATCTTCTCTTCCCTTTCTTTGCGTGTTCTAGGTGCCGAGTCTAGGCCTGGGTACTCCAGTCTTCCTCTTTCAAGGCCCCAGTAAAGAGAAGGAAGAATTGCATTTGTGAAAAGTTAACTTCTAGTGATTGTTCTGTGTTCTGCAGAAAAAAGTACGAGCTTCATTGTATCTAAAGGGCAGACAGTAGTTCCTATCCTCACTGGATGATAAAAATCAGGAAACACTAGAAACAAACACTAATGCAATGCTTGCTACATGTCAGATTCTAAGTCCTTTACCTTCATTCATTAATCCCTTTCTGTAATACTTGGAGATTGGTATTATTATCATGAAGAACCTGAAGCACAGATAGGTTCAAGTCGCGCTTTGTATAAGACTGGAGTAGGATTGAAGCCCAGACAGACTGGATCAAAAGGTGTGCTAGTAACTACTTAGGTCTAGTCTAAAAGTTGTCTGTGTGTGCTATTTCATTCAACTGTGTCCAACTCTGTGCAACCCTATGGACTGTAGCCTGCTAGGCTCCTCTGGCCACGGAATTCTCCAGACAAGAATACTGGAGTGGGTTGCCATGCTCTCCTCCAGTGGATCTTCCTGATGGAAGATTCTGATTGAATCCACATCTCTTTTGTACCGCTACTACAACCTTCTTTACATATTTGATCACAACCAGATCACATACTTCCCCAAAGAGTATATTCCAGTGTTGCACAGCTCAGTTTATTATGAAGTTCCTCTTCTAAATGGAGGAGTAATCTGCTTTCCTGAAAGATCAGGAAATTCATTGTGTTGGTTTGTCTTCTCTGGAGTCCTTCAGAGTTAGTCTAACCCAAGTATCTGAAAGATGCTCTTTTGTTGCAAGCTCACAGAACTATCTGGGCTTCCCTATTAGCTCAGCTGGTAAAGAATCTACCTGCAATGCAGGGGATCCCAGTTAGATTTCTGGGTCAGGAAGATGTGCTGGAGAAGGGGTAGCCTACCCACTCCAGTTTTCTTAGGCTTTCCTGGTGGCTCAGCTGGTAAAGAAATTGCCTGCAATGCGAGAGACCTGGGTTTGATCCCTGGATTGGGAAGCTTCCCTGGAGAAGGAAATGGCAACCACTCCAGAACTCTTGCCTGGTAAATTCCATGGACGGAAGAGCCTGATAGGCTACAGTCCATGGGGTCACAAGAGTTGGACACGACTGAGTGACTTCACTTTCAACTGGAGCTTCTCTGGATGGCCAACATGTTTTCCAACCACCCCCCCCCACCGCCACCCCGAGAATATTCTTTTCTGAATGGAACGTAATTTCCCAAGTGTGGTTTGAACAGAAGAGAGTATTGTTCAGAGTGTCATCCCTCTTGTTCAGGGTGTTTTTCTTCTTTTAATGGAACCCAAGATCTATGGAAAAGTCTAGGATTTGTGTGGGTGGGTGGTGGTAGATTTCCTTGGCAGAAGTGAATACTGCAAAGTGAGACACAAATGAATGAAAGGAGGGATGAGAGCACTCACATACAGGAAAGAGGTGGAATTTAAAGCCCACAATGAGAAATTTAAATCTCCTGGAGAATCAACAGGGGCCCCCTGAAGTGTTCTGAGAAAGGGAGTGACACCGACAAAGTAGCTCCGGGCTTGTTTGGGCAAGTCCATTTCCCTGACCTCATCGACATCCCAACAGTGGTAAAGGTGGAAGAGCCCTGTGAGCATTTTGTGGGCCTGTAAAAGGTTTTTGTTGATAGGTTTGTTGTATCCTGCCTTCAAGAGAGTGATAAATAAATAATAAAGAGACTTATATGGAAAGGTGTGTTGGTATTTGAGTTCAGGTATTGGGCTGGGAGCTAGGCATTGTATATTCTGTTCCTGAATTTGCTGTGTGGTTTGGGGTAGGTCAATTTACCTTCTGCATCTCCCCCATCACACTCACTTGTTTGTGAAGTACTTTGTACTCCTTAAAGAAAAGATGTTATCACTGAAAGATTTATTTGCTGAATGTTTTTGTACTTAGAAAGGAGAAAGTAGAACTCAGGATTCCTGAACTGCAGGGAAGCTAATCCACCATTTTCAAGTAGAATCATATCAAAAGCTTACTAAGCACGTAGAGCATATATACGAATATATGAAAGAGGAAGAGGAGAATGTCATGATGTTGGTGATAATGATAATGTGATGATGATAAAATGCTTATCAAACCTGTACTGCATATTTTCAAAAATAATTTTCCCCTTAATACCGCCAACAACTCTATGAGCAAGGTACATTTATTCTTCAACTTTGTCAAGGAACTGAAGTTCAGAGAGGTGAGTATCTTGCCCAGGGTAATAGAATTATAAGTGATGGAGTTGAGATACAAACTCAAAGCTCTAAGATTTTAAAGACTAAGCTTTAAAAATCTCTGCCAGAATTTTCCAAACTTGCCTTATCCCAAGGGTCACCTGTAGTGCCTATTGAAAATCCTGAGTTGCAGGTTCCTCCTGTAGAAATTCTACGTCTCAGATCTGGGTCTAGAAATACATTCTTTTAAGAAACACCTTATGTAATATTCATAATGTGGAAGTTGGGGTTGTCAACTATACAGAGGTTGACAAATATTTTTCTTAAGAGGCCAGACAGTGGATGTTTTAGAGTTTGTGGACCTTGTCGTTTCTGTAGCTACTTTGTCACTGAAGCAGAAGGTCATAAACAGGATGAGCATGAATGAGTGTGGCTGTGTCCAGATAAGACTTTATTCACAAAAACAGATTGGACGTAGCCTGTGGGCTAAGTTTGACACCGCTTGCTGTGTATCTTAATTTTCTTTAGAAGAATCATTCATAATTTCCTTAAGACCATGTGAATATATTCCAAGATTTTCTCCAAAATGAATTTGAATTTTAGGGTACAATTTTAGCTCATCTTCCCTTATTTGTCCCTGAGGACCTGCCTCTTAAGGAACTCTGAGGACATATTCTGGTCCATGGAACTTCATTCTCTGGTTAGCCAGAGTCCCACACAATCATTTTCTGTGTAGCCCACAAGCTGTATATTTTCATCTTTGTCCTTGCTACAATGTCTAACATATAATTAGTGCATAATAAGTATTTACTGTATTTAATTTAGTGAATATTTACTAAGCACTAAATGCATCATGCTAGGTACCATGATGGCTCAGATTTTCAGGTAGAGAATTGGAAACGCATGTCTGGATTTGAAAAAGAAAATGAGAGATGCAGATTTAAGGTCATGGTGGGATAGCACAGCAAGTTAGAAGAGAAGAGAGTAGTGGATGGAATGCTGAGGGGGGCAAAGTCAAGGCCAATCTATGCTAAGCCTGAAATGGGAAGGTCAGAAAGGAAGACAACACTTACTGGATGACAGAAACTAAGGGATGAAGGAATTTCAAGGAAAAACCAGGTTGTTCAATACAGTCAACTATAAAGAAGTCTAGTAGGATAAGCGCCAGCTATTAGGAAGAAGGACATTCATTCATCTTCAAGGAATTTCTTTAGAAGAATACAGTCATAAGCCAGCTTGCTGAAAGAGTCTCTTAGGCTTCCCTGGTGGCTCACATGGTAAGGAGTCCACCTGCGATGTATGAGACCTGGGTTTGATCCCTGGGTTGGGATGATCCCCTGGAGAAGGAAAGGACGACCCACTCCAGTATTCTTGCTGGGAGACTCGCATGGGAGAGGAGTCTGGCGTGCTATAGTCCATGGGGCACAAAGAGTCAGACTCCACTGAAGCAGCTGAGCATGCATGCCTACATGCAGCCAATGGAAGGGATGAGAACACTTGTGATCTAGTTACCACGGTTCTTTTAGAAGATAGAAAAGTATCTGGAGATCAGAAGAAGAAAATGAGGAAAATATAATACCAGACCACATATTAGACTTCAGATGATAGGCTTCTGTTAAATAGAAGATAGAAAAGTATCTGGAGATCAGAAGAAGAAAATGAGGAAAATGTAACACCAGACCACATATTAGACTTCAGATGATAGGCTTCTGTTAAATACTAAGTCAAAACAGGGACTAGAAATGGTGGCTCCATGTAAAAATGTCATCACTTGGACCTGGGCTTCCACTAGAAGTTTCTGAGCCTGGAGAGCTTATGGTGAATTTCTTTTATTTGCCTCACCCCCACCTGAGTATCTAACTCAATTAACTGTCCCTTTCCAATGCCTTTTTTTTTTTTTTTTTTTAAGCTAAAAGAAAAGAACTGGTCAAGGGCAACAACAGCAGAAAAACAACATCCATTTCTGAAGACTCCAGTTCCTTGTTTTTCCTAGGGAGATATTATCTGTTGGTCTCTTTTATAATATGAATCTTGCTGCTTGAAGGGGAATCCAAGAAATTGGAAAGACACTACCATGAGCAACCTTATATGGCTGAGCATCAGATGGTGTACTTTGCTCAGTAAGGTCAAGGATGGGAGTCACCTGTAGAAGGCCTAAACACCTTGAGAGACTCTGAGGGAGCTATGGAATGTCAGATTGTAATAGCTCCTAGAGATAGGAGGTCAGCAGAGAAATTATCCTGATGAGCAACTGAACCACATGTATTCTATTTATAATCTATCTATCTATATCTACCTATCTATCTACCTATCTATATCTATCTATCTACTATCCTCTATCATTTATCAGTCTGCTACTACTTATGTGTGTAGAGGAGACTGTAGCCAGCTATTAGCAGCCAGGTGGTAGGTGAGGATGGATGAACCAACCACAAACAAGGCATCAGGTAAGAGAATTGGATGGAAAGAGGGGGACCCTGAGGAGTGCTGGCAGCTCAAATAATTGCTTGCAACTGCACATATTGGTCCTACACCCACTGATTTCTGCATCAAGCTCTAGATATGCTGCTTCCGTTCTAAGAAGTCATCATGGTGGGGGCTGAAGTGGCCTGGCAGGTGAGGGGCATCTTGCCAGAGGCTGCTTAGGCATTTTAGATACTGAACACCAGCAAACACAGCCCAGCAAAGAACGCCTTCACAGCTCTAACACTTAGTTTCTTAGGATCTCTGCTGAGAATTTTAGCTTCCCAGCAGATAAGATGGAATCCCATAACTTTTACTAAAATCAGAGTAGTTAAAACTCATTTCTAAAGGTTTTTGGGTTTCATTTTTGGCCTAGGATCTCCATTTTTCTTCCCTCATTCCTTGTGCAATTTAATAAAAATCAGTTGTCACCATTTTGCCCATAATCAGTTTTCATATACCAAAGCTAAATCATCCTCTTCCCCACCTCTGTGATTAATCCTCTTATTATTCTTGTTTTCTAACTTTAGATTAATTTCTCCTTCATCTAACTAACAACATTTAATACTTGGGAGAGATAGAAATAGAACACCTTTTTCTGTTCTTGAAGGTCAACCCAATACTTGATGTACAGATTCTTGGTGCACACAAAAAAGGCATAACCACGCAAAAACTTAAACAAATGGAAAATCAATGTAGCTGCGTCGAAGTGATTAGCTCGATCAAAAAGTATTTGTTTGCTTGTATTCAGAGGGAAAGAAAGAATGCAGGACATTTGGGCCTGAGTAGACTTACAGGTGTGAGCCTCTGTAAAGGGGGAGCCTTGAGCAGGATTCTCCGTAAGGCGGAAACATGAGCTGTGAGGCTGGATGCCTGCATGGGCCATATCCAGGGTGGCTGCCCTGGGTGGGTTTCAGAATGTGTAAAGGAATTTTAGTTCTAGTAGCTATTATCATTTTTCAAGTGTTAGTTGCTCAGTTGTGTCTGGCTCTTTGCGACCCCATTGACTATAGCCCATGAAGCTTCTTTGTCCAGGTAGTTCTCCAGGCAAGAATACTGGAGTGGGTTGCCATTCCCTCCTCCAGGGGATCTGCCCGACCCAGGATCTTGCATTGCAGGTGAATTCTTTACTGTCTGAGCCATCAGGGAAGCCCATAATTTTTCAAACAGAGGTTTTGATTAATTTAAGTTATTTACATAGGCAATCAACGAAATATGTAAATACAAGTCTTGAGCAAATATATCTAATTTGTTCTCATGATCTTTAAAACTCATCATTTAATTCCTTACAAATTGCAGTTTGTTTGTTTTCCCATCTTCTAGGTATTCTTGCCTTATATTTTTAGGTGAACATTTCAAGCTTCCTGCTGTTCCCAAATGGTTGAGAAAACTTTTGTGGGGTTCATATTGCAGCTGTGGCTTTTCCCCTCTCATGGCCTGTGTATGTTCCCTTCTCTCCTGAGCTTTCACAACGTAAATGAAATGAGCATCTCTTCCATAGAGAGTGCTTTCAGGATAAATCTTTTCTTATCAGCTCCTTGTCTCTCTCTGGCCTGCACAGTGTCTGTTACATAGCAAGTACTCCTGGTGCACAGATGGCCGATTATAGTTGCCTTTTCTGATGTTACAGGGCAGGGACATATGAGAACTTTACGCTCTTAGGTTGAGCAGATCATAGATTCA
Source organism: Madoqua kirkii (assembly GCA_006408675.1). Lineage (NCBI taxonomy): Eukaryota > Metazoa > Chordata > Mammalia > Artiodactyla > Bovidae > Madoqua > Madoqua kirkii. Next base: position 11,845 of record SJYC01135887.1, read on the forward strand.
TCCTGTTTATGGAAACAGTTGGTGCTGAGTTTTCTTTGTGGGTTTGAAGATGAATATACACACTGTAAATTGAAGTATAAAGTTTGATCAACTCTATCTCAACACTGGCAGTTGCATAAGTTATTATTATCAGTCCTGCAATTTTTAAAGCACGGCATTGAGGTACAGCTGTTTGATTTCCATTGACTTCCAGCTATTGTACATTCACATAATGGAAGCAGTTTGTCCACATGAATAAAACATCAATAAGATGTATGTATAAGTACCATTTAAGAAAAAAATAAAGTAAAGCATACTTATATATATATATAAAACAGGAAGGCAAAGGGACCAATTTTCTGGTTAACAAAAGGTTCTCACCTAAATGAATGTCTCAACGCACTCCCCTAGATAAGATTCAGGTAGAAACACAGTCACCCACATGCCTCAGGAAAAGCAAAACTACCCTTGTAAGAACTGAGATCACCTAGACAATATTTTTTCCTACAATGGGTTTTTCCCTTTTTGCTCTTTTTAATTGATTTTAAAGAAGGTCATGGCTGTGGGAACCTCAGGACTACTTCTTTAAGCTCCCTGAGCTGGAGTTAAAAGCTGGCAGCCCCAGCTGGCTTTCCTTCATCCCAAACAACTCTTTCTGAAATTAATGTGGCTCAAACCAGGACTAAGGCTGCCAGTTGTCCAAAGACAAATCATTGGTTTTAAGAAAAATCCCTCTTTTAATGATTCACAGTTGAATTTGGATTTAAACTCAGCTCAACAAGCAAACAAAGCAGAGAGCTCTTGGAGAAGTTGGGCTTGAAGCTGCCAGCGTGCTGGAAGTCACGTGGGGCTTCCGGCGCCATACACTAGAGTGTGTGGAACCAAGGAGGCAGCAGGGACTACGGGTGGCCCTGTGGATCACAAGTAGGTGTGTAATGCTCTTGTCTTGGAAGGTCCAGGTTTCATTTCCCATCTCAATGTCCTTCACAGAGTCTGTGTTAAACACGGGGCATGCTGCCAGTTGCTAAGCAGGAAATACATACACACACAAGTGAAGGACAACTTCTGCCCCCAGGAGCTTAATATCTACCTAGGAAAATCAGGCCTATACACACGAGAAGCAAGACAATTTAAAATCCTGACTCTCAGACTGAAAGCCAGATGCTCAGACCTGGCTGTGTCAGATTCACCTGGTAAGCTTGATAGTCAGAAACACACATGGATGTGTACACCTGTGTACACACACACATGCACACTCACACACACCAGCACCAGCGCAAATAATGACAACCCCAAAATAAGTCCCTGGCCTCACCCCAGACCTCCTATTGCATCAGAATATCTGGAGATGAGGTTGGAAAATTTGGAGGTTTATTCCTATTCATAGTCATCTTCATAGTTTAGAAGATTCCTATTCATAGTCAGGTATGAAAACCACTAGCTCAGATGGCAGATGGGTTTGGGTAAGAGATATGGGTAATTCATCCTTAAGGAGAAGTCACTGGGTTTCCCTGATGAGGGAATGTTCCTAGGAGAGACAGAAGACTCACATATGCACCTGCTCAGTCCTGTAACCTGAGTGTATCAATGTGTCCTGGGCTTGGACCCAGGTGGAACTCCCCAAAGCAGGTAAAATACGTACCTTCACATCCTGTTGTCTTATGCGAGAGCTGGGGCTGGAAACACTCACCATCCATACTGCCCTCTTTTTGGCAGTTTCCCCTGTCAGCTGGACACCTACTTCTACCCAAATTAGTTAATTCCCCACCATCTTTTTGAATTCAGAACAAAAAAGAAGGAAATGGTAACCCACTCCAGTGTTCTTTCCTGGAGAATCCCAAGGATGGGGGAGCCTGGTGGGCTGCTGTCTATGGGGTCGCACAGAGTCAGACATGACCAAAGCGACTTAGCAGCAACAACAAAGACTTTCCTCAGCCTTTGGAATGGGTCTAGTTACCTAGTTACTCTCATAGCATTCTGCCTGCTCTTGTTGTAAGGAGAAATAGATGATCAAATCAGCAGTTTAATATTTATGTTTCCTGCTAGAATGGAAGCTCTAAGAAGGTAAAGACCAGATTTAGTGTGGTACCTGCCCATGGCATGTGATCTGTATTGCTGACTGAATGCACCCTTGTATTGAGACTCCTAGAGGGCTGGGATAGCCGTGAAAGCCTGGGACAGAACCTATACAGTCAGCACGGGGAACACAAGCAGGGCCTGTTTGACTGGCAGAAACCCGGCTTTCAGGACTCTTTACAAATTATGTGCTGTTTCTCAAACTCCCCTCTGTCAGGTTTTGATAGGTCTTTTTATAATCTCATTCAGCTGCTTTGGTCTCTTTCAGACAACAGCCTTCTTTGGGCTCCATCTTTTGCTTTTCTCCATGAGCTGTAATAGGCGGGACCATAAGCTCATGGGATACCCAGTGCAAGACTGGAGTCCAGCCCCTCAGAATCTAAGATTCATTCCTGAACCTCTCTGCTACCTGGTGGGCTACAGTCCACGGGTCGCAAAGAGTCAGACATGACTGAGTGACTTTACTTTCACTTTCTGCTACCTTTGGTGACCTTAAGCAGGATCAGCTAGCATAATGAGAAATTATCTCCCTAATAGAGCTGGTTGTTGTTGTTGTTGTTGTTGTTCAGTCACTCAGTCATGTCTGACTCTCTTGAGACCCCATGGACTGTAGCCCACCAGGCTCCTCAGTCCTTGGGATTTCCCAGGCAAGAATATTGCAGTCGGTTGCCATTTCCTTCTCCAGGGGATCTTCCTAACCCAGGAATTGAACTGGCCTCTCCTGCAATGCAAGCAGATTCTTTACCACTGAGCCACTGGGGAAGCCCAATAGAGCTGGTACCAAATCGTGAACAAAGATGTTCTTAGTTTAAGTATTCTTTTATTAAGAAAGAAAGTGAATTTGCTCAGTCATGTCTGACTGTTTGCGACCCCATGGACTGTAGCCTGCCAGGCTTCTCCATCCATGGAGTTACCTAGTTACTCTCATAGCATTCTGCCTGCTCTTGTTGTAAGGAGAAATAGATGATCAAATCAGCAGTTTAATATTTATGTTTCCTGCTAGAATGGAAGCTCTAAGAAGGTAAAGACCAGATTTAGTGTGGTACCTGCCCATGGCACGTGATCTGTATTGCTGACTGAATGCACCCTTGTATTGAGACTCCTAGAGGGCTGGGATAGCCGTGAAAGCCTGGGACAGAACCTATACAGTCAGCACGGGGAACACAAGCAGGGCCTGTTTGACTGGCAGAAACCCGGCTTTCAGGACTCTTTACAAATTATGTGCTGTTTCTCAAACTCCCCTCTGTCAGGTTTTGATAGGTCTTTTTATAATCTCATTCAGCTGCTTTGGTCTCTTTCAGACAACAGCCTTCTTTGGGCTCCATCTTTTGCTTTTCTCCATGAGCTGTAATAGGCGGGACCATAAGCTCATGGGATACCCAGTGCAAGACTGGAGTCCAGCCCCTCAGAATCTAAGATTCATTCCTGAACCTCTCTGCTACCTGGTGGGCTACAGTCCACGGGTCGCAAAGAGTCAGACATGACTGAGTGACTTTACTTTCACTTTCTGCTACCTTTGGTGACCTTAAGCAGGATCAGCTAGCATAATGAGAAATTATCTCCCTAATAGAGCTGGTTGTTGTTGTTGTTGTTGTTGTTCAGTCACTCAGTCATGTCTGACTCTCTTGAGACCCCATGGACTGTAGCCCACCAGGCTCCTCAGTCCTTGGGATTTCCCAGGCAAGAATATTGCAGTCGGTTGCCATTTCCTTCTCCAGGGGATCTTCCTAACCCAGGAATTGAACTGGCCTCTCCTGCAATGCAAGCAGATTCTTTACCACTGAGCCACTGGGGAAGCCCAATAGAGCTGGTACCAAATCGTGAACAAAGATGTTCTTAGTTTAAGTATTCTTTTATTAAGAAAGAAAGTGAATTTGCTCAGTCATGTCTGACTGTTTGCGACCCCATGGACTGTAGCCTGCCAGGCTTCTCCATCCATGGGATTTTCCAGGCAAGAATATTGGAGTGGGTTGCCGTTTCCTTCTCCAGGGGATCCTCCCGATCCAGGGATTGAACCCAGGTCTACCCGCATTATAGGCAGATGCTTTACTGTCTGAGCCACCATCTTTTATTGAGGAAAAGTCAAAATACATGAGATGCTTCATAGAGGATAGCAACAATTTATATTAATTTCTGTAGTAAATATTAATCTCTTCATTGTATAGCTAGCACAAAATACTTGTAACTCCACAAATGTCCTTTAGCAACTTTTAAAAACATCTAGAATGCAATTATGAAAAAAATGAAGAAGTTAGATTCCTAACATATCGTAGCTAAAAATAAATTCAAGATTGAACAAAAATTTAAATAAAACAGGAAAAACAAATAACTGTATAAACCAGAAGCTATAAAGAAAAGCAAATCTGATTATAAAATTTTTAACAATTTCTATATAGATTATCAGAGAAGGCAATGGCACCCCACTCCAGTACTCTTGCCTGGAAAATCCCATGGACAGAGGAGTTTGGAAGGCTGCATGCAGTCCATGGGGTCTCTGAGGGTCGGACACGACTGAGCAACTTCACTTTCACTTTTCACTTTCATGCATTGGAGAAGGAAATGGCAATGCATTCCAGTGTTCTTGCCTGGAGAATCCCAGGGACTGGGGAGCCTAGTGGGCTGCCATCTATGGGGTAGCAGAGTCGGACATGACTGAAGTGACTTAGTAGCATATAGATTACAGATACTGAGTTTCATAAGATGGATTAAAAAATAACAAACTGAGGAAGTTTATGCAATACACAGGACAAGAGGTGAATTTTCTTAATTCATAAAGCACTCTTAAAAATCAGAGGAGTCATTGGATTAAATTTATCTGTTGAATTAAGATTCTTCCCAGCAGGAAAAAGCTCAGATGAAAGATTAAATCAAACAAAAAGTAAATAAAGCTGCATTTTCTCTTCCAAAAAACCCAAAAGGAAACCAGAGTATCTTAGAAAATAAAGAAACAGGTAATTCATAGAAAAGAGAAGATAAGTAACAAGGGATATAAAATATATGCCCATAAACAGAGTTTAGAGATTGAGATATTCTTTTGGAAAACACAAAAGCTTTAAAAATGTTTGGTATTAGAGAGGGTGTGGAGACTCAAGCACACTTAGGCTTTCTGGTGGGAGTTTAAATTCGTATATATTTTGGGGGAACAATTTAGCAGTTGATACGTGTGTGATAAGTTGCTTCAGTTGTGTCTGACTCTTTGTGACTATATGGACTGTAGCCCACCAGGCTGCTCTGTCCACAGGATTCTCCACACAAGGATACTGGAGTGGGTGGCCATGCGCTCCTTCAGGGAATCTTCCTGACCCAGCAGTCAAACCCACATCTCTTATGTCTCCTGTGTTGGCAGGAGGGTTCTTTACTGCTAGCACTACCTGGGAAGCCCATAGCAATTGATATGTATATACAAAAATGTAAAATTCACATGTCTTTACCAGCAATTCCACTTCTAGGAATTTCTTGGGAGATATACTCATAGCCAGCTATAGAAATGCATAATAAAATGTTTGCTGCAAAATTATTTGTATATCAGAAATAGCAAAAAAAAAAAAAAAAAAGGAAAAAAGCAAAATATTCATTTATATTTTGGGGGAACAATTTAGCAGTTGATACGTGTGTGATAAGTTGCTTCAGTTGTGTCTGACTCTTTGTGACTATATGGACTGTAGCCCACCAGGCTGCTCTGTCCACAGGATTCTCCACACAAGGATACTGGAGTGGGTGGCCATGCGCTCCTTCAGGGAATCTTCCTGACCCAGCAGTCAAACCCACATCTCTTATGTCTCCTGTGTTGGCAGGAGGGTTCTTTACTGCTAGCACTACCTGGGAAGCCCATAGCAATTGATATGTATATACAAAAATGTAAAATTCACATGTCTTTACCAGCAATTCCACTTCTAGGAATTTCTTGGGAGATATACTCATAGCCAGCTATAGAAATGCATAATAAAATGTTTGCTGCAAAATTATTTGTATATCAGAAATAGCAAAAAAAAAAAAAAAAAAAGGAAAAAAGCAAAATATTCATTTCTGGAGAATCAAATAGATAATGCAGCCTATGACTTTAAACTAGAAAATAAATAACAGGCAGCCATTAAAAAATAATGAGGTATATATTGACTTAAAAAGATATCCAAATGTTCATAATGGCCAATATGTTAAGTGGAGATAGATCAGTATATCTATGGTATGATTTAACTTATGTAATGAAAGTACATGGAAATAAATATTTGAATATGAATAGAAAATATCTGGAAGGCCATATACCAACCCAGAGTTCCTCTGAAATATGGTGCTAATGAAAGGAACAAGGAATTTTACTTTTATACTATTAATAGTACAATATATAATATATTAGTTTGTATTTTTAAAAATAAAATTATGCTTTTTCCTCCAAATATAACCCTATCTTTTATACAAAAAGTTAACAAAAACCAACAAAAACCAGATATAAGTTATAAGCTCGTAAAGAGCAGGGATGCTGTACTATTCATTCAATAGTTTACCTCATCATTTTTGAGTGAATGCTGCTTATAAGTAGAATAACAACAACACAATAAGCCACGGCTCCCACTCCCATGGAACCCACTGCCCAGTAGCTGCATACTTCTCTAACATTACAAAGTGCAATAATAAGGGAGTCCTGGATATCAACCCTGAATATTCATTGAAATGATTGATGCTGAAGCTCCAATACTTTGGCCACCTGAGGCAAAGAGCCAACTCTTTGGAAAAGACCCTGATGCTGGGAAAGACGGAGGGCAGGAGGAGAAGGGGGTTGTCAGAGGATGAGATGGTTGGATGGCATCATCGATTCAATGGACATGAATTTGAGCAAACTCTGGGAGACAGTGAAGGAGAGGGGAGCCTGGTGCGCTCCGGTCCACAGCATTGCAGAGTCAGACTCGACTGAACCCTGAACAACAGCAGCAAAGAGCGTGCGGTGGGCATGCGGATGCTACAAAGAACGAAGTGATGAGCTCCACTTGAGAAAGTATGGTTTCACACAGTACGTTCTTGCCTTGAGTGTGAAAGAAGAGTATCAGTTCTAGGACTTGATTTTACCCTTCTTGAACTCTAGCAATTGACTGTAATACTGCTTCATGGATATCAAAAGCAGACACGAGACTCCTGGGTCAGAGACGGAGGACTTCATTTTTCACTCAAGAGGCAGCAGCATAGGTATTGCCCTTGCCCCCCACGCCCACTGGGGCAACGCCTCAGGTTATGCTTTGCTGGTGGCACACCTGACCCCTTTAGTTATTCCTCCCTGGTCATAGTTATGATTACTTCTGGATTCACTTCACACACTTCCCAGCATTTGTCTGAACGTTCGGTTGAAAATATTTCTCTGTACATAAGAGCACTGTGTTTCGGGGAAGGAGTGAAGGTCGCCCAGTCGTGTCCAACTCTTTGCAACCCCATGGGCTATATATAGTCCATGGAATTCTCCAGGCCAGATTACCGGAGTGGCTAGCCTTTCCCTTCTCCAGGGAAGGGATCCCAACTCAGGGATCGAACCCAAGTCTCCCATGATGCGGGCAAATTCTTTACAAACTGAGCTATCCAGGGAAGCCCTAGGGGAGGGAGGCTAAGAGATACAACCCAACCCTGCCAAAGTCAGTGCACCAACACCTTTGATGATCTTAAGGTGCTTTTCCTGTAGTTGATGCCTCACTAGGAAGGGCAGCAAACTGTTACCCCTTCACTGTTGATTCCTTTGCAGAGAGATGAAAATTGAGGGCTTAGGGCTGAGTAAAAACAAAGCACATAACCTAAGGCAAGGCACGAAGAGGCAATTTCAGAGTCGTAGAAATTGTAGCTGAGGCCAAAAGAGATGATTTCTAAGGCTTAGGACTGTTATTGGTCTCTTGCGATGTTAATAGCATGCTTAAAAGCCAGGACCAAGAAAGGGGGTAATGTCGCTTTAACCGGAGGAGTAAAGGAGGCTCCCAGGCTTAGCGCTGGCCAAGTGTAATGCAGAAAGCCTAGCAGAAAATAATTGAAGCCCCTGCGAAATATTCAATTTTTTTATTGATTGAAGGCAATTATCCCTTAATTGCATATTTAAATGAGGTATTAGGAGGTTTAACTAAGCAATGCCTCTTAATTGCTGCTGCACACTAGGTGTCACAGATTGTGTTTATTTCATATGTTAATTAAAGAGAAAGGGGTATTTTATTTTATTGACTACAAGGTTCTCTAAGGCTGTGTTGTTTAGGACAAAGTACGTCTCAGGTGTTTATCGCACGCTGGGTATTAATATCATCATTAGTGAGAGGTTAAAGTTTTTAATGAAGAGGTGTGTCTCCATTTTATGTGTTTTCAGCCAGCGAGGCATCTCGTAAGTGGGGGAGGGGGAAAAGCCCCAAATCCCATGGAAACAATTATCTTTATCAAAGAAGTAGTGAGCCCCTTCCTAGGCAATGGTAAAACAAAGTGCAAGTCCTGATACAAGCAGGGAAAACACCACCAAATGATTGAAGAATTAGGACTGTTACATGAAGCCCCAGCGGCTGTAGGTGCTGTTTGTGTTACCAGCAGTGGTCCGTGTATTCTGCAAGCTGCTGCATGATTCTGCGATAGTGAAATGTATTATTGCATGTTGACAACAGAATAAGGTAGAGATCTTTTATTAAAAACTTGCATTTCCCCCCTTGAAACAATATTTGAAATTCCTAATGAGAAAGGTATTTGTAGACCTGAACATTTAGGGGAGGTTTGATATCCTATCGTACTGGGTAGGGCAGAAAGAAAGGTTTGAGCATCATTTTCTACTTTGCTTCCTTTCTTCACAGTGTGATACAATGATCACAATTTTTAAAAAAGTGTTTGTTATCTAAAATTCTCTTAGACTGACCCAGGTGCCTCCTCAGAAGATAAACAAAATACAGAATGCACCAAATAAAAGTGGATGGATTAGGAGGACCCTATTGTAGGAACTCCTTGAAACTTCAAAATCTATGAATGAATAAATGCATAAATAAATGAATCAGCAATAGCAATATTACATGTCATTTTTGGGGGATCTCATTCTGAGATGGAAAAATTAATTAAATTGTATTTTTGCCATTGTTTTCTATTAACTTTTGCATTTATTCATTCACATGACACATATTTATTGACTCTCTAGGATGTGGTCTGCAGTGGGAATTTGATGATGGGCAAGAAACACAATACCCCTGTTGATGAAGCTTGCAGTTTTGTCACAGGACAGGGACATAAGACAACCACCCAGATAATGTGATTGTTCCAAACAGTAAAGGGTCAGTGTGGGGTACCAGAAGGTTGGCCTCCTCTGGAAGGGTGGGCAGGTAAAAAGAAGTGATATTCCTACGTTTAGGCTGAGACTGAAACACTTAGAGGTTATTGGTGGATTGTTAGAACATCTTGAAACCATGCAAACATTTCTGAATAAAGTTGTTGTCTCCCCCCAAAAAACCTCAATGACAATTATATTATTTATTTAAGCTTTATATAGGCAATAGGCTATAGATAATGTGTGTATCTTTCTGTCATATATAGTCTATGAACAAACAAAATTCAAGCAGTTGAGAGGTTTAAGCAGTTGAAGAAAAGAAAATTCTGCAAGAGAAAACTCCTGCCTTGCCTTTAAGAAAAATTTTTGGATGAGTAGAATGCTTTGTGTGGTGAAGAATAGTTCCAATTTATGGGCTCATGAGCTTATGAGTGGAATTTGCTTCAATCCTTATCTTTATGTTACAGCAATGGCACCCACGTATGATAAGTCTCCACTGGCAGAATTTTGAAAAAGTAATTCCAATGCAGTGAATATAAAAAAGTGCTATCAAGGAAAAATATTTTTTCTTCCCTGGAATAGAAACCATTATTTAAACTGTTAGATGCCTCAGGGTTCTATTCATACAAAATCCATCCCTGCAGTCAAAACCTATTCTTTCCCAGAGATTTCATATATATGTGTATGTGTGTGTGTTTGTTATATTCCTGTGACCCAGACCAAATGCTCATAAGAGGAAATAATTAAATAATCATTTTACTTCAGTACAGGTCTTGGGAGGGCCACAGATACTCAGATAATAATAACACAATGATTTTTAGTATTTTTGAAGTGGATAATTTTGCACTCAAAAACTAATTTTGGGCTGAGCAGCTGGCAGTGTCTCTATGCAGATTTTTAACCCCCAACAGAATGCTACATATCCACAAAGAATAAACTAAAGCTCAGAAGAGAACCACAGAGAATAATCTGTCAGCCTCTCTTGCTTTGTAAAGAACAGACATGAATGGGGTTGGTTAAAAACAAGAACGAGAAAAGGGCTAAAGTGAATTGGAAAATAATGCAGGTAGCTCTCCCCACCTGAAAGAAATTATGTTAGATAATCTATCTGTTAGATAAGCGGTGTGCTGCAGTCCATGGGGTTGCAAAGAGTTGGACACAACTGAACAACTGAACTGATCTGTTAGATGATGAGAAACAGATCCATATCAAAGTTTTCTGAATTTCGTCTTTGGTTTACAAATGTAGGTTTTAAGTATACAAGTTGAACCTGTAAAACTTATTTTAAATTTTCATAATTTGGGGGGCTTTGTATGAAAATAAAATAGATTGTGAAAGCAGTGGTTGCTTAGTCATACCTGACTCTTTGTGACCCCATGAACTAGAATGGGTAGCCATTCCCTTCTCCAGGAGAAGGAGATCCTCCTGACCCAGGGATCAAAATAGCTTAATTTTGTAAAACATGCTTTTGTTAGCATGTTGCTCAGAGCCTCCAGGGGCCCTGGAAGAAGCTGTAGGTGAGGGGCCTCCTGAAGCCAAGCATCACGGCTTTTTTGGTAAGTCCACTTCTGCCTTTCTTATCTCTGTACACATACTTCTCTTGTTACACAAAAGTCCTCTAACACACTTGGTATCCAGTGGTTTACATTTTCAACATTTAAAATTAGGCAAGGTTTCCTAGAGAAATAAAGTTGCTAAAGTGTGTATCACAGGAGATTCGAATGCTGTAATATAGAACTGGACCCTTTAGTGTTTACTAAGATTTTTATATTATAACTTGGAATGGCAGTAACATTAATCTTGTAAAGGTGACTGATTCAAATGCGTATATGACTGACTTCTATGTTTTAAGATGTTCTTTGATAATCAGTAAAGGAAAAAAGACATTTTGAATATATTGTACTTTGTACACTCCATTCTAAAAGTATCTTGGGTATTGCCAACAAATACTGGTCTCTGTGAAATTTTGGAATCTAAGTAATACTGAACTAAGCTTTTGTACAATTAATCCATGGTATCAAGGATCTTCTTAATAGAGATGGCTGGAAGGAGAATCCTGACTTGGCAGGGCAGTGGGAAAAGGGTGATATATTCAAGGAAAAGAGTTAAACATTAACCCACTAGCAATTTGGAAATGTGGAAAAAGATGTGTGTTGTCCCTGATGTTGATAAGCCTACAGGGATTCTCAGTTGTCAACTGATATGGCCACAGAAAAAGTATACAGGTAGCCAACTTGATTTATATTCTTGCTTTATAACTTTAATTCTTAAGGGAAGGGGCATGCTCTGAATTAAGAGGTCAGTTTTCCATCTAAAGTTTTCATGGCCCAATGAGTGAATGAAAATATGCATTCACTCATCCACTGGGAATGCCGTGCTGAGCAAAACTGATAAGATTCCTACCTGTATGCAGGTCAAGAAGCGACAGTTAGAACTGGACATGGAACAACAGACTAGTTCCAAATTGGGAAAGGAGTATGTTAAGGCTGTATATTGTCACCCTGCTTATTTAACTTATATGCAGAGTACATCATGTGAAATGCTGGGTTGGATGAAGCACAAGCTGGAATCAAGATTGCCAGGAGAAATATCAGTAACCTCAGATAGGCAGATGACACCACCCTTATGGCAGAAAGCAAAGAAGAACTAAAGAGCCTCTTGATGAAAATGAAAAAGTTGATTTAAAACTCAACATTCAGAAAACTAAGATCACGGCATCCAGCCTCATCACTTCATGGCAAATAGATGGGAGACAATGGAAACAGTGACGGACTGTATTTTTGTGTGTGTGTGTGTGAGGGGGTGGTTTCCCAAACCTGCATTTTCTTATGGCTTCCCCAGTGGCTCAGAGGATAAAGCATCAATGCAGGAGACCCGGGTTCCATCCCTGGGTTGGGAAGATCCCCTAGAGAAGGAAATGGCAACCCACTCCACTATTCTTGCTTGGAGAATCCCATGGACAGATGAGCCTGGCAGGCTACAGTCCACGGGGTTGCAAAGAGTCAGACACGACTGAGCGACTTCACACACACAAACCTGCAGATGGTGACTGCAGCCATCAAAGTAAAAGATGCTTGTTCCTTGGAAGAAAAGCTATGACCAACCTAGACAGCATATTAAAAAGCAGAGACATTACTTTGCCAACAAAAGTCCATCTAGTCAAAGCTATGGTTTTTCCAGTAGTCATGCATGGATGTGAGACTTGGACTATAAAGAAAGCTGAGCACCAAAGAATTGATGCTTTTGAACTGTGGTGTTGGAGAAGACTTTTCAAAGTCCCTTGGACTGCAAGGAGATCCAACCAGTCCATCTTAAAGGAAATCAGTCCTGATTATTCATTGGAAAGACTGATGCTGAAGCTGAAACTCCAATACTTTGGCCATCTCATGCGAAGAACTGACTCATTGGAAAAGACCCTGATGCTGGGAACAATTGAAGGCATGAGGAGAAGGGGACGACAGAGGATGAGATGGTTGGATGGTATCACTGATGCAATGGACATGAGTTTGAGTAGACCCCGGGAGTTGGTGATGGACAGGGAAGCCTGGTATGCTCCAGTCCATGTGGTTGCAAAGAGTCTGACATGACTGAGTGATTGAACTGAGAACTGAGACTACCTTTATGTATCAAATACAAACACTAATGAGTATTGAGTAATAAGCTGTGATGAACAGCATGAGAGAAAATTTCTGAGTGCTATGAGAGTATTTAAAAGGGAAGCCTAATTGAATCTAGGGGTTAGCGGTTAAGATTTTGTGTTTGGCCTTTCCAGAAAGTTCCACTTTTAAGTGTCTTCTCCCATGAACCATCAAAAAAGGTAGCAGATTTGAGGTCCCTATGGTCATGCTCGATTTATGCCTGGAGAACATGAGCACACTTAGAGACTTGAGCTTGAAATGTCCTGGGAATTGAGGCTTTTATAGAGATTTCGAGCAGTTTGAGGTTTAGCTATATCAGAACTACCCTAGGCTAGCTATCCGGGAGCTTTGCAAGAGGAAGGCAAATGGCAGTTAGAGGAACTGATCCCAAGGGACCAGGCATGTTGTGGAAGTCAGGTGTTTCCAGTCGGAAAGCAGGTGTGTGTGGAAAATGCCAGTTAGAGAAATACATCCTGTCTTATGTTTTCACTCCTCAGACAAGTTTCAGCTAGCAACTGGGGCCATGATCTGGACAGTGTGAATGAGTTTTATTTCTATTTTTCTATTTTTTTTTTTTTTTTACCTCTATGGACATTCACTCTTGAAAGCAAGCTCAGAGAATTAGAAGTAGGAAAACCCTTGCCACTGAAAGTGAATTGCTTTGGGGCCTTGAGCCATTCACACTCATTTAAATGGGTTTCTTTCTGTTTTAAAGCTCCGGGGTCCTCAGTGTGTACTGGCGTTTGTTCCCGAGGGGCAGCATGACCTCACATAGCAGCAGCCCAGAGAAGTTTGATGAAAAGTTACTCATTATAATATATGTTCCTTGAAGGCAGGACTTTGGAGGCTGGATTCCTTTCTGTATGTCCTCTGTGCCTGAAATGGTGCCTGGCTCCTGGTAGGTGTGTGCATGCTTGCATGCTAAGTTGCTTCTGTCGTGTCTGACTCTACGGGAGCCCATGGACTGTAGCCCGCCAGGCTTCTCTGTCCATGGGCGATACTGGAATGGGTTTCCATGCCCTCCTCCAGGGGATCTTTTCGACTCAGGCATTAAACCCGCATCTCTTACATCTCCTGAATTGGCAGATGGGGTTCTTTACCACCAATGCCACCTGGAAAGCAGCTCCTGGCGGGGACTTAATATTTATTTGTAGAATGAACACATTACTCTTTGGTTTGATGCTATTTCATTTTGCAACAAAACATTTAGAATTTCAAGATCTGTAGCTCTTCTTGGCCAAGAGCAGTATTGTGACTCTAATGATGTAGTCCTTTCCAGCTCCAGGGGGGAAAAAACCTTTCTCAGCATCGTGATTAGGACAATATTGCTTACAATACATGCTACTTCCTGAGGCTTTTCAAAATTGTTGTTTACTTACGAAAGTATTATGTAAGCAAAGGAAAGATGGATATTTATCAAGGATCAACAACAATGCTATGTATAACTTCAATTAAAAATGAGTAACAAAACAGGAAAAAAATACAGTGTTCTAAAATATCGTCTATTGTGGAGTAGCTTCAGTAAATGAGCTAGAAATTGTTAATCAAATGTCTGCCTTAATTAATAGAATTAACTTAGTGGTTAAGAATATAGACCCCATTTTAAGAGACCAAATGATCCATAGATTCTTTAAAATGTTTCAGAAAAGAGTTCAGGCATGAGGTGGGTCAACTTTATTGCATTTAAAATTTACAGTTTTCAAGGTCAGAGTTACATTACACTTTCTTGCCCTTTTTAAACTTAAAAGAACTTCATCGTACAGTTCTGGAGGTAGAAAAGAGTCTTAAGAGGGTAAAAGAAGTTTTCAGGACTGCTTTCCTTTTGGAGGCTACAAAGGAGATCCCATCACATGCCTTTTCCAGCTCTTAGAGTCTGTTCCTATTCCTTGGCTCCTGGTCCCCTTCCAGCAATGGTATCACTCTTACTATTTTGGTCATCTTCTCTGATTCTTCTGTCTTCCTCTTCTAAGGACCATTATCCAGGACAATGTTCCCATCTCAGATCCTTACTCATGTCTATAATCCACCTGCCAGTGCAGGAGATGTGGGTCTGATCCTTGTGTGGGAAGATCCCTTGGAGTAGGAAATGGCAACCCACTTCAGTATTCTTACCTGGAAAATTCCATGGATAGAGGAGTCTGGTGGGTTACAGTCCATGGCATCACGAAGAGCTGGACACAACTGAGCAACTGAGCATGCATACATAATTGCCACCACAGTGTAAGCTGACACCTTCATCAATCCTATAATGTTCATTTCTTGTTTGTGGTGAGAACATTTAAGAATTACTCTCTTAGCAACTTTCAGGCATATAGTACAATAGTGTTGTCTATTATCATGATGCTGCACATTATATCCCCAGACATGCATCTTCTAGTTAGAAATTTACAGTCTTTGACCAATATCTCATCATTCACCATTCCCTTCCCCCAGCCTCTGGTAACCACCATTCTACTTTCTGTTTCTGTGAGTTTGGTTTTCTAAGATTCCACATATAGGTAATATCATAACAGTATTTATATTTCCTATCTGACTTATCTCACTTAGCATAATGTCCTCAAGTTTCTTCCATTTTGTTGAAAATGACAGAATGTCCTGCTTGTTCATGGCTGAATATGATTCATCTGTCTATCTATCTTCTTTATTGTATCCATTCATCCAAAGACAGATATTTAGGTTGTTTCCATACCTTGGTGGTTGTGAATTATGCTATAATAGATATGGGGGTGTCAGAGGAGGCAATGGCAACCCACTCCAGTACTCTTGCCTAGAGAATCCCAGGGACAGGGGAGCCTGGTGGGCTGCCATCTATGGGGTCACACAGAGTTGGACCTGACTAAAAAGACTTAGCAGCAGCAGCAGATATGGGGGTGTAGATATCTCAGCATCCTGTTTTCATTTCCTTTGGATATACACACAGAGGTGAAATTGCTGGGTCATGTTGTATGCATGTGTAGTTATGTCTGATTCTTTATGACCCCTTGGACTGTAGCCTGCCAGGCTTCTCTATCCATGGAATTCTTCAGGTAAGAATATGGAATTGGGTTACCATTTCCTACTCCAGTTGCTGAATCACATGGTAGTTCTATTTTCAACTTTTTAGGAACATCTATACTATTTTCCATAGTGTCTATGTCAATTTACATTCCCACTACAGTGCAGTTTCCCTTTTCTTTACATCCTTGCCAACCCCTTGTTCTCTATTGTCTTTTTGATAATAGCCATTCTAACAAGTGATTTCTCATTGTGGTTTGATTTGTACTTCCTTGATGATTAGCCATGGTGAATATTTTCATATACCGGTTGGCTATTTGTACACCTTCTTTGGAAAAATGGATGAATGAAAAACCAAGACCTAACTATACAATGCCTACAAGAGACTCACTTAATCTTTAAGGACACTCATATGCTCAAAGTGAAGAGATGGCAGAAGATATTTCATGCAAGTGGAAACCAAAAGGGAGCAGAGGTAGCTATGCTTATGTAAGTCAAAATAAACTTTAAATCAAGAATAGTAACAAAACACAGATAAGGCAATTATATAATAATAGAGTCAACACATCAAGAAGGCAACAATCACAAATATATATGTATTAAACATCAGAGCACCTAAATATGTTAAGCAAATGCTAACTTATAATGGAGGGAGAAATAAATAACAATTTAATAATTGTTGGAACTTCAATACTATACCTTCAGCATTAGATTGAACATCCAGAAAGAAAAGGAACAAGGAAACAATGAACTTGACCCATACTTTAGAACTAATTGAACTAACAGACATATAGGAGATTTTATCCAACAACAACAGAATATGCATTCTTCTCAAGCATGCATGGAACATTCTCCTGGATACATCAAATGATGTAGGCCACAAAACAAGTCTTAGCAAATTTAAGAATACTGAAATAATATCATGTACCTTTTCTGACCATAGTAGTTTGAAAATACAAATCAATCATGAGAAAATCGGAAAATCTATAAATATGTAGAAAATAAACAGCACACTCCTGGACAATCAGTGGGTCAAAGAAGTAAAAAGGGAAGTAAAAAGTGTCTTGATACAATTACACTTCTAAATAGAATGGTTGCTTAGCTTTTACTTTGCGACTTCATGCATTTTATCAGAGAACTGGAATGCTCTTCTGTGTGCAAATGAAATTGGCTATCTTTCATGTTTTGTTCACTGAAAATAAAGATTAATATTTAATTTGTATTAAGTTATTTTATTGGTGTTAATCAAATAGCTATTTAGCTTTTAAAAGATGTTGAATAATTAGGGGAATGCAAATAAAAACCAAAATGAGATTATCACTTCATGCACAACAGAGTGGCTAAAATTAAAAGAGGACAAATAATAGAGAAGCACTGGAGAGGATAAAAAAAATTGTAGCCTTTGGGTAGTCCTGCTAGTGAGAATGTAAAATGTGTAACCACTCTGGAAAATGTTGGCACATCTTTAAAATGTTAAACATACAGTTACCAAGTTCAGTTCAGTTCAGTTCAGTCGCTCAGTCGTGTCCGACTCTTTGTGACTCCGTGAATCGCAGCACGCCAGGCCTCCTTGTCTATTACCTCCTTGTTTATTACCTCCTTGTTCACTCAGACTCACGTCCATTGAGTCTGTGATGCCATTCAGCCATCTCATCCTCAGTCGTCCCCTTCTCCTCCTGCTCCCAATCCCTCCCAGCATCAGAGTCTTTTC
>SJYC01135888.1:0-30869 GCA_006408675.1 Madoqua kirkii
ACTTAAATGGATAACTGACAGGAGTAAAGAAGAGGAAAGGGAGAGAGCAGGAGTCATTTAATGAAAAGCAGGACCAACAAGATTTGAATTTGTTTCTTTCAAAGAAAGGTGTCTAAAGTAGTCAGACTCACGGAAGCAGAGAGGAGAATAGTGGTTGCCAGGGACTGGGGGAAAGGGAAAGGGGAGGTGCACATCCAACTGGTATGAAGTCTCGGTTATGCAAGAATAAGTTCTCAGGCTTCCCTGCTGGCTCCACGATAAAGAATCTACCTGCCAATGCAGGACACGGGTTCAATCCCTGGTCCAGAAGGATCCCACATGCCATGGAGTAACTAAGCGCGTGGGCCGCAACTATTCAGCCTGTGCTCTAGAGCCACTGAGCCACAACTACTGAGGCCGTGGGCAGCGACTACGGAGGCCCGTGTACTCTAGAGCCCATCCCTTGCAACAAGTGAGGCAGCTGCAGGGAGAAGTCCATGCACCGCAACTAGGGGGAGCAGCCCCTGCTTGCTGCAACTAGAGGAAAAAAAGCCCCCACAGCAAGGCAGACCCGGCACAGTCAAAAATAAAAAATATATTTTTAATGAGTAAGTTCTAGACACTGCACAACACTATGCCTATAGTTAGCAATAGTGTTTCGTGCTCTTTGGTCAAGAGAATAAATCTTATATTAAAGTGTTCTTGCCACAGTAAGAAAAAAGAAAGAATGATTTGCTTATGCTTCAGTTTTTTTCAATTATTTCTCTGGTTGGTATATTGATTCATTTTTTCATGGTAATAATACATGTTTACCATCATAAATCTACTTTTAAGGCATTTAAACATAGGAACGTTACTTCTCTGGGATTCTTAACATTCCCATTGGAAAACCAATTCTGTTTAAACCACAGAGCCATTATATTACTTAGGGGTGTAGGAATGGGCATAGAATGAGGGAGGAAAGCACAAAATACCTTTGACACCTTTTCCCCAAGTACCAGGGGGTCTTTCCAGGTGATGCAGTGGTAAAGAATCCATCTGCCAATTCAAGGTTCGATCCCTGGGTCAGGAAGATCCCCTGGAGAAGGAAATGGCAACCTGCTCCAGTATTCTTGCCTGGAGAATTCCATGGACAGAGGAGCCTGGTGGGCTACAGTCCATGGGCTTGGAAAGAGTCATAACTGAACACACGCACACCCAAGGACGAGGTGCAATAGCAATATCTCAGAGGAAACTCTGGTTGGATTAGTAGGTGAGGAAGCTTTTCATGGGTCTGGGAGGCCAGGCTCCCAGAGTAGTGGGCGCTCAAGTACCGCGTGTTAGTTGCATGCAAGCACAGCTGCGTGTGGTCAGCAGTGCCCTCGGGAGACTCTTCAGGCGTTGGTGGCTGAGGGGGAAAGCAGAAGGGAGAGGCTCATGGGGAAGGTCTGCAACGGCGAGTGAACCCAGGGAGCCGACTGCTGGCGTGCGGAGCCGGAGGAGCGCAGGGTGGCGATTACCGCAGAGCTGTGTTTCTGAGTGAGGACAGTTTCCATGAGGCTCACATTGTTGCTTTACAGTTCACTGAATTTAACAATGTAATGATGATAATGGATTTACTTTCCTTTTGAAAGCAACTCCGAGGGAGAGTTAATGTCAGGGTCATGAAGACCTGGTCGAACCAATGCTCTCGTTGCCTTAGATAGCCTTGGCCCTGGAGTGAAACCCAAGAGCGAAGGGATTATTATGTCTCAAGGTTAATCAGCATTAAGATAATATTCTAGGATGGAATCTTCACTTTGAACATTCTTTTCATTAAGATCTAGAGAATAATTTTCTGCTATTATATAGTTACAGCCTCTTAGCCATGCTTTTTAATAAACACGATCATTTTTATGACACTATGGCAGAGAAAACTAGAGAAGCCCCTGTATCCAATTTTTAAAAAATCTCCTTCAGGAACAGAACCCCTGGTTTTTCAGCTGGAGATATGGGTACTCAGACAACACACCTATTTCCCAGCTTCCCTTGTTAGATGTGGCCCTGTGGCTAAGTTCTGACCGGTGAGATGGGGGCAAAGGTACCATGTGGCAGCACCTGGAAGTTTCCCTTACAAAGACACCCAGTATCTGCTGTTTGTGTTCTTTTCTCCGTCCCTCTGCCAGGACCCAGATGTGGCCATCCTGGACCTTGAGGAGGTTGACCGTCCTAGAGGATGATGGAGTGGGGGGCTAAGAAGTGCCTAGAGCCATAAGGACTTTGAAGAGCCTTCCACACTAGCCCTGGATGGCCTAACTGGACTGTCACCTGAGACAAAAATAATCTCATATTTTGTGTCAGCCCCTCTTTGGGGGTTTTCTGATATTTGTAGTCAAATTAATCATCACTAGTATAGAAATTAAAATTCTGTTCTATCATCTCTCACTCACCCTGTTAACAATTTCCTTCATCTTTTCCTCTCATTCATTTCATTGTCTTCACAATTTGTCAAAGACTTTCTTTTCCAAAGACCACACTGTTTCTAACATAGCTTTCTCCATCATTCTTCTTGGCATCCTTCTTTGATGGTGTCTAAAGGCAATGGCACCCCAATCCAGTACTCTTACCTGAAAAATCCCATGGATGGAGGAGCCTGGTAGGCTGCACTCCATGGTGTCACTAAGAGTCGGACACGACTGAGCGATTGTACTTTGAGTTTTCACTTTCATGCATTGGAGAAGGAAATGGCAACCCACTCAAACATTCTTGCCTAGAGAATCCCAGGGATGGGGGAGCCTGGTGGGCTGCCGTCTATGGGGTCGCACAGAGTCAGATACGACTGAAGCGACTTAGCAGCAGCAGCAGCAGCAGCAGCAGCAGCAGCATCTGATTAAGACACACTTGGTGGTTGAACATCCCCAGAAGTACATGGGGATGTACTTAAATACTTAAAATACTTATGACTTAAAATACTCATGACTTAAAATACTCTGATAGAGATTTTTGCAGTTCAAAATTTATAGCTATATCAGATTTACTTCCTAATTATATTCTTCTACCCAGTCAAACCAACAGTCCTTTTCCTCATCTGTTCTGAAACTCAGGAAGAAGAGTCATGTCCACATGTTCAGGTCAGACTACTCTGCCTATGGCCTTGGGTATTGAAAGTGGTGCTCCTCCTCTGATTTCCTGCGCTCATAAATTTCCCCAAACTCACTTTCTCCTTTTGTGAACACACACCTCTAGTCCAGTTCCCCTAATCTGTTTTTCCTTCTCTTCTGTTCCTAAAGGCCATTGCCAGCTGTCATTCAACTTGTACTGAATCACAGTGCTCCCAGGTGTCCTCATTTCCAAAGTTTCCTTCAATTCAGCAGACCTTTACCAATGCATTTTCTCCTGCCAAGCCCCACACTAGGCCGTGGGGATATAAAGATTAAGGCATAGTTTCTGCTCTTGACAGTAAAGGTATTTAGCTTCCTCCTTTCTTGTTGTGTACTTACCACTCCTTCAGTCATTGGTCCACATGGATAGAGCCAGGTTTTCAGGGGTGGGGGCTGCACCAGGTGACCCTACCAAGCTGACAAAAGACATTCAGATGAACATCCATCAGGGGAAAGAGTGTAGCTCTCTCACTCCTCTGTCCTTACTTAAATAGTTTTGTGTCAGATAGGCCTAATCTGACTTTTCTTATGAGCTACCGGAGAGATTTCAGAGAGAAGGGACTTGCTTGTTGCTTTGAAACAAAGAGAAACTTAGATCTAGGGCACTTGAACCAATGGACTGACTCCTATTGTTTCACACAGACAGAATTATTCAGGTATCTTGCATGGTAACCTGGTATGTAAAAGAAGGTCCACTGTCAAGAATAAATGAGTGATGGAATAGGGTGTACCAGTTGTCCCAAGGAAATCAAGTTGAGAGGATGGGATGGAAGCTATGAAAATAAAGATCCATGAAAGCCTGTATTTCCTTTCCCCTTCCCCCACCCCTCCTGGGCTTTACTCCTTATCTTTGATCTGGAGGAAGTGTCTGTAGCTCTTCTCTGGGGAGGAGGAAGTCCATCAAGGCATCAGTGTTATAATTTCTCTAGCTAGGCCATCTCTGCATGCGGTCCCCTCTTCACAGGTGGCACTCCTTAAAGGTATCATCTTCTGGTTAATGTCTGCAGTTAGCACCCACTAAGTCTATCTATCTGTCCTCCCTGTTAACCTAATTTGGGACTTTATTATGCTTTTTAAAAGTCTCTCTTCTTTCCTATTTTGAGTTCCTTTACAAAGTCTTCCTCATGCACTTAGCATTGGGAGGCACCATGTATGATCCTGGCCTTCCCCAATCAGCCACTAAGCATGTGGATGGGGTGTGGGCATCCAGGACAGTCCCCTCAAATGAGAACAGACAGGAAACGGTGAAAGTCAGGGACAATTACTCCTGGAGACTTTTGAGATTTCTTGAAGTTTGATTTTTGTTTTACCTCCCCAGCAGTTGTCTTCGGGTATGTGTATATATGTATGTATATGACTCTATTTCTACTGTGTAGTGAAAGTGTTAGTGGTTCAGTCGTGTCTGACCTTTTGTGACCCCATGAACTGTGTAGCCTCTGTCCATGGAATTCTCTAGGCAAGAATACTGGAATGGGTAGCCATTCCCTTTTCCAGGGAATCTTTTCAATCCAGGGATCGAACCCAGTCTCCCACATCGTAGATTCTTTACTATCTGAGCCACCAGGGTGGTGGCCTTTAAAAATAAAAATGACATTGTATGCTTGTCTCTGAAACAGCAGAGGGTGAAACAGGGGTGGAATTCATCCCTCGACACTATTCTGAAGGTCAGTCTCAGCCAAAATAGGGGCTCACAGTAAAGAGTCATCAGAACCCTGGGAAGAAGAGGTAACCAAGAACCATCCTTGGGACTTGTGTTATCAGTCAGAATGGAAGGGCTGAGAAAGGACCCTGCTTGGGACTGAAAAGAGAGGGTTTTCACCAAAAGAGAAGCCCAGCTCCCCAGTACTTCTGTGGCATTATAGCAAGCCTTTGACATTTCTGCACATTTGTAGAGTAAATGCGTGAGAATCCAGGTACTCTAGAACAAGACTTTGGGGCTCTCTCCTGGAAGCACCGCTGGGTTTCACATCAGAAGGCTAGGATTCAGGTCTTGGCTCCTGAGACGCCTAGCTGTGTGATCGTGAGTCTACTTTTATACATTCTGGCTTCTTGGTTTCTTCCTCTGTGAGGGGTAATAATACCTGCTTGCCTCCTACCCAGTCAACAGGTATCTGTAGCATACAGTTACACTCCAGGCACCAAGCTAATGCCTGGAGTAAGCAGCCTCTCATAGCTTATGCTCTACTTTGAAATTGGATGTGAATAAGTAACTGTAAATGTGACACTGTCACAGTGGAAAACCTCTGGGACTTATGGGCACATTCGCCAGGGCACCTAACCTAGACTAGGAGGTTGAGGGTGGGCTGGGAAGGGGAGTCTTCCTTGGGCAAACAGTTTGAGTTGAGATGCAAAGGATGAATAGCAATCAGACAGATGGAGCTAGAAGGTGAGACCCGGTCACAGGAAAGAAATAGCAGCAAGAAGGTTCAGGTAGGGAGAATGTTAACCTGTTGGACCAAGAAGATGGCAGAGAAACCGTGAGTGCAGAACTACGTGGGGAATGGAAAAGACGGTGCTTGGCCTCATGGGCTGTAATAGATGGATTCTAAGGGAGACAAAATGATATGTTAATGAAGTGTTAACATTGAGCCAGGTACCCTGGTCATCACCTTATGTGTGTCAGCTTACTATTTCCCCCAACAGCCCCAAGGTTACTACTAAACGGTGCAGACAGAATTCAAACTCAAATTCCTGGCCCCTTCCCACTATAACGTGCCCACATAAAAGCTGTGCAGACTCCAAGGCGATATGCCAATGTCACATACGGAGAGTTTAGACCCAGAAGGTTTCGTTTCTCCCTAATCTCTTTTGGATACTTCTATTTTTGAGGAAGGTGTTTCCCAAGGCCGCAGAGAATGTGGGGGGTAAAAATGAAATCAGCTTCTGTTTAAAGAAACTTCTTTTAAAGGAACAAATGACTCTTGGTCAGGCTGTTTCCCTCTGGTCAACATCCTGGCAGGAAACTTCCAAGCACAAGAGACTTGAGAAGGAAGGAGTGTTTTCTTTGCCTCTAATTTGACTTCCTGTTTTGCTTTCCAAAATTTGCATAGATTTTCTTAAATGCTTTTAGGAAAAAGTGGGTTGTTTTTTCATCGTTTCCATGAGACGAGATTTTTTTTTGGTAGAGATCAGCCATAGGAATTGCACGGGACCAGCCAGCTTGAGTTGCTGCTCCTCTGCCAGCTCCTCTCTGAAGGCTATTCTGTGCCCCTCCCTCCACCTGTTCACTTGGAAATACTCCTCCCTCTGTGCTCTCACTCAGCCCCCACATGTTCCTGAGGCACGTGGTCAAGCTTATTTATTGATACGCCTGTGGTTCTACCAACTGTCAGCTCCTTGGAGGCAGGAGCTATCTGGCTCGTCTGTCCATCCCAGTGCTCACCTGGTGCAGGGCACATAGCAGCCACATCATAGCTGCTTATGGAGTGAAAGAGCAAACGGCGACTGCTTGAAGGGCTGCAGCCTTGATGGAGTTAGTGCCCGCTCTGTGACAAGCGCTGTGCCCGTGGGTTGCGTGCATCGTCTCATTAAAGTCCTACAAGCCTGCCATGCAGTTTCTCTCACTGCCCACCTTTCAGATAAGGCAAACCGGGGCTCAGGAAGCTGACAGTGGCACCAGGATCCAGCTCAGGTGTTCTTTCCCGTCACATCTCTTAGCCTCCTCCCTTAAAGTGGCAGATGGAGGGAGTCAGCAGCTCAGAGCGTTTGCTGATCCTAGCCAGCATAGGCGAGTGTTTAGTAGCTGTCTCTTATTTTGTTCTGAGGAAACTCCAGCAGGATGAAGTCACAGAGAAAATAACTGCCTTGATTTTCTGCGATCTCTCCTAGTGAGGCAGTGTGGAGTCAGGGAAGGAAGGAGGCTGAAGGTCCACCGGGCCAGGGTTCGAATCCTGGCTCTGTCACCGCCTGTGTGACTCTGGCAAGATGTTCAACAGCTCTGTGTCTCTTACAGAGAGATAACCACACCTCCCGCATGGGAACGAAGAGTCCATCAGAAGTTTCAAGTAGAGGGGTCAGGGCCCGATGAGTGCTGTGTGGCTCTCTTTAATCTGAAGATGCTGGAGAGTGCTGATGTCACTGCATCGGCCCTGGCTGACCCTGTCCTCTGGCTTTAGCAAGCACCGGGCATCAGGTCAGCTCAGTCCCCCTGCCTGCAACACCCTCGCCCTCACTTACTCAGATGGCTTGCTCCTCCATGAGACATCTTCCCTTACCTCCTTTAACCCAGTTGCACGGTTTGGTTGCTGTTTGCTTGTTCGGTGATTGATTGGTTGTTGGTTTGGTTGACTGGTATACAGGGGATCTTGGGATCTTGACATAAACCAGGGGTTGACAAATTAGAATATGTAGGACAAATTTATCCCTTCCTCTGTTTTTGGCCACTAAATAACAAAGGTATTTACATTTTTAAATGGTTGAAAACATTTTTTAAGAGGATACAATTTGGGGATTTCGCTGGGGATGGTTAAGACTCCACACTTCCAGTACAAGACGTGTGAGTTCATTCCCTGGGCGGGGAACTAAGATCCCACACGGCACACAGCACAGCCAAAAAATTTTTCTAAAAAGAGGAAAAAAAGATTAAAAGAATAACATTTAATGAAAATCACATAAAGTTCAAACTTCAATGTCCATAAAGTTTTATTGGACACAGCCATGCTCATTTGCTTACATTTTGTCTACAGCTGTTTTCTTGTTACAACAGCAGAGGTGAGTAGTTGCAACAAAGACTGTATGTACCCTAAAGCCTAAAATATTCCATCTGGTCCTTCTTTTAAAAAAAAAAGTTTACCCATCTCTGGTATAAGCAAACAGCAGCAGAAATACCCTACCAAACCTCATCCCCTTCCCTGTCTCCACCCTATCCTCCATACAGCCTCAGGTCAGAAATCCTTCCCCATTAACAAACTGCAAATACTCCCTGAGAACTTTACAGAATGCACACCATTTTTCACATGTTAATTTTACTGGACAGAATCACACCTGAGCTCAGTGCAGAGGAGAGAAAAAGAAGGCAGATGTAAATGAGGAGATAAAGGGAGATAAAGAAGGGAAAGTGGGGGCAGTGAGAAGGGTACGCAGAGTTATAAAGAAATATGTTCCAAACAAGAAAACCCATAAAATGCCAGGGAAAGGGAAAGGGTTAACAGATATGTGTAAATTCCCCTACTTTCTCTGCAACTGACGCAATCCTATCATCTCTTCTTCAACAAGTTTTGACAAGATGGCAGCAAGAAGCAATACCATCAGGTAAAGAAAATGACTAATTGAGAGACTGTTGTTGACATCATCTGGTATTTATTCAATTAAGGAACTGACCAGCTGACAAAGATGAACTCAAAACTCCTAGTAAAATTTTGCTGTTGCAGCAAATGAGCTAAGGAGTCAGGTGTCTCTACCAGAAGTCACTGAATCCCACAAAGAAATAGTAGCAACTTCAGCAGTAAAAGCTTAATGTTAAAAGATTATAATAATCAACAAGAAAAGCCTAGAAGGAATAATAAGACAAGGATATTATTTTTTAATAGAAATTAAAAGTCTACACAGTCACTTGATTAACATAATTCTTATTTTATTGATAGAAAGAAAAACCCCAGTGATGGTAACACAAAAGATCTGATTTCATCCCTGGAGCCTATGGAATTCATGGCAAGATTTCTAGACATAGACATGTGTGCATGCGTGCTAAGCCGCTTCAGTCGTGTCCAACTCTTTGTGACCCTATGAACTGTAGCCCATCAGGCTCCTCCATCCATGGGATTCTCCAGGCAAGAATACTGGAGTGGGTTGCTGTGCCCTTCTCCAGAGGATCTTCCCAACCCAGGAATCGAACCCATGTCTCTTACATCTACCCATAGTGACAGGTGGGTTCTTCACCACTAGTGCCACCTGGAAAGCCCAAGCATACACACAGGGATTGTTAAAAAGCAGAATAAGTATAGCAAGACATGTCTACTTTTTAAGACAAAGACCAGAGATAAAGACCCTAAAAGCACAAGTGTTTGCCAGAGTCAAGTCCCTGTGGAGTTTGTTTTTTCCAAGTATGCACTTGATACAGAGGAAAGATTTAAGACAAAGACCAGAGATAAAGACCCTAAAAGCACAAGTGTTTGCCAAAGTCAAGTCCCTGTGGGCTTTTTTTCCAAGTATGCTCTTGATACAGAGGAGAGATTTAATCTAACAGAATTCACTGAGGGATGTGGAAAGCTAAAAAAGGCTCATTTTCTCACCTTCAAGGAACTTGCTAGTAATAAAAGAAGATAAAAAGGAGAAAGCAGAGAAGCAAAGCAGTACAAGCAAGAAGATACATGCACTCCAGTGTTTGACCCTAAAAGCACAAGGTTTGCCAAAGTCAAGTCCCTGTGGGCTTTTTTTCCAAGTATGCTCTTGATACAGAGGAGAGATTTAATCTAACAGAATTCACTGAGGGATGTGGAAAGCTAAAAAAGGCTCATTTTCTCACCTTCAAGGAACTTGCTAGTAATAAAAGAAGATAAAAAGGAGAAAGCAGAGAAGCAAAGCAGTACAAGCAAGAAGATACATGCACTCCAGTGTTTACCGCAGCACTATTTACATACCCAGGACATGGAAGCAACATAAATGTTCATCAGCAGATGAATGGATAAAGAAAGAGTGGTACATGTATCCACCAGAATATTATTCAGCCATTAAAAAGAACAGAATAATACCATTTGTAGCAACAAGACAGACCTAGAAGTTGTCGTGCTGAGTGAAGTAACTCAGACAAAGAAAGACAAATATCATATGATATCACTTATATGTGGAATATAAAAAATGGTACAAATGAACTTATCCACAAAATAGAAATAGAGGTGGAGAAAACAAACTTACAGTTACCAGGGAGTAAGCAGGGAAGGAGGGATAAATTGGAAGCTTGGGATTGACACATACTTATTACTATATATGAAATAGATAACTAATAAGCTCCGATTGTATCACACAGGGAACACCACTCAATACTCTGTAATGGCTCATACGGGAAAAGAATCAGAGTATATATATAAACGAATTCACTTTGTAGTATATCTGAAACTAACACAGCACTGTAAATCAGTAAAAATTATTTTTAAAAAAAGCAATACAAGCAACAAGACGAGCACACTGCCCGCAACCCTGCCCATGCCCTGGTTCATTCAGCATGTGCTTGTGTTTGGCTCTCCCCATCCAGAGGTCCTTCATCTCCCATTTAGAAACGTTTGTTCACAAGTTTATGCAAAATCTGTAAAAAGCACCCCAGTGGTTAATTTCTACCAATTAGATAGCAAAAGGGGGAAGAGGAAAATTAAATCCTTTCTAATAAGCACTTCTCCAAACTGCCAAGGTCAAAAAAAAAAAAAAAAAACAAGCTAGTCCAAGAAACTGTCACAGCCGTGAGAAGCTTAAGAAGCCACAATAACTAAATGTATCACTGTGTCATGGATGGGGTCCTAGAACGGAAACAGGATATTGGGTAAAAACAAAAGAAATGCAATTAAGGTATGAACTTTGATTAATAGCGTATTAATATTGGTTGATGGTGACGAATCTATCCCAGTAACAGAAGCTAATACAGAAGAAAACTGCGCAGAGTCTATGGGGGCTCTGTGTGCCGACTTCACAACTGTTCTGTAAATCTAAAACTGATCTGAAAAGTAAAGCTCATTTTCCCAAAGAAGGAATTATTCATTCAGTGAACATTTAGAAAATGACTCCGAGTCAGGCACTCTGCCATGCATCTCACTTGAAGCCTGGAGTTCTGGCGAATTTGCATCCTCCAAACTTTCCAATTGTCTCATCACAGGAAAGGTTAAAGGAGTCATCTGTCCCCTTGACCTTGCAATAACCAATGTCAGTGTTTAACAGAAGACAATTAATTCACTGTGAGATTTAATGGGTGTTGCAGAGAGGAGGGCAAGAGGGGTAGTCTTTGGTTCCACAAATTTCAGAAAAATTGTTGTTTAGTCACTAAATTGAATCTGACTCTTGTGCAACCCCATGAACTGTATAGCCCGCCAGGCTCCTCCATCCAGGGGATTTTCCAGGCAAGAATACTGGAGTGGGTTGCCATTTCCTTCTCCTAGATATCTTCCTGACCCAGGGATTGAACCCTTGTCTCCTTCATTGGCAGGCCAATTCTTTACTATGGAGCTATGTGGGAAGCTCTCAGAAAAATTCAATTAAAACAAATTTATTTATAGAACCTCTCAGAGCCTTGATTTTGCTTATGCATATTGTAACTATCCCTCAAAAATCTATATAATGCAGCATGTCCCCAGCTTATTTGGCAGTGAAACTTTCTTATTGCAGAACCTTTTGGGGGACTAACTTCCTCCTGATCATATTTTGGAAAGCACTGTGCAACCTAAAAAGAAGATTGAAATAGCTGAAAACTGCTGAAGGAGAGGCTTGGCACCATGAGTTTAGAACAAACACAATGAAAATGACCTCATCAGTCATTACTGATTCTTAATTGGTTGCCTCAAGGATCTCAAGAGCCAAAAATTTTGCCAAACTAATTGCTGAAAATTTTTCATTGTATGCTCAAGGCCTTAAACAAGAGCCTAATGGACTGTGTATCTTGTTAAATGTAACTGCATGAGGAAACTATTAACATTAGACTCAGTTGATGTCCTCCATGGCTAAACAAAAGGCATTTGTAACTCAATTCTTTGACAAGTTACACAAATTTTAGTGGGCAATGAATATTTGGTCTAGGTTAGTTAATGCCAAAATGAGTAAATCCTCCCTCTTTGGGGAACAAAGACAATTTGGTCGCATATAGCTGCAGACACTCTGATGTACCTTGGACAGCTAGAATCTTAAGAACTCATATATGGAAACTGTACATTCTATTCCTTTAGACATGCAACTTTCTGAATCTAAATTACATTTTAATTTAACCAGTTTGGGCAGTTGTATCTCTTCTGCAGAAATTAAAATAATAATAGGCTCAGACCTGGCAGAGTTTTCTTGCAAATTTGTTTCAAAATAGATGACAGGCAATAAGACTTGAAACTTGACAACAGCAGGCTTTGTTATGGATACAGATGTAGCATTTTTACCAACCCCTGACTGCTTTTAGCACAATCCTTGAAGCAGTGGAAAAATCTTGCTTGAGATGCATAAAATTGGCAGAAAAGTAACTGTTAAGGAAACAGAAAAACTGTGGTAGTAGAATAAAGCAAGAAATCAGAATTCAGCAGAAAGAATGTGATAGAGATGGAGGGTGAAAGAGATCGATCTGAATCCTAGGTCCATCCCACTGAAGCTGAGTTATCTTGGACAAGTGAATTTTGGAACTGCAGCTTCCTTATCAGAAAAACGGGAACAATAATGTCACCTTTGCACAGTTCTTGTAAATAACAGAGATAGTGTCTGCAAAGTGCCTTTTACAGTACTCAACACTTACTATACCCCTGATAAATGTTAATTCTAATAAGAAAATTCTGTGCTCAATCTTAAAAAGCAGAGGGTTTAGCAAGGATTCAAGCGAGTACTGGAGCATCACCACAAAATAACTGGAAACCACATTTATAAGAAGCAGAGGAGGGAAAATTTTTTAGGCCAGCTAAAAATGAATGCTGTATGGAAAGAACAGCTTGATTTGCATCAGCAGAGGTTTTTTGGAAGGCAGGCAAGACATAAACTTTTAGCCTTTTAGCATATCTGAACTCAATTACAGTGGTTCTGCTTAAGTCAGGTTTGTCAAATGGTCTTCTCTGTACAAAACCTTCTAAAACCAGTATTTTCCTAGACTCAGACAAGAAAACTATTGGATCCTCAAAAATGAGACAATGAAAGGGAAGCAAGAAAATGTTTGCATATTCAAATCAGCAAAGCATTATCCTTTTCTTGGCTAACAGGGAAGCTTCTCACAGTACCACTGAGATGACTCCCTCCTTCCCTGATGGCAAAGCTGCCCAAATGTAAATACAATGATGAAGAGCAGTTCCTGCAGATACAGCACCAAATGAGAGAAAGAGTGAATTTTATGGTACATGAATTATGGTATTGAATTTTGTATCTCAATAAAGATGTTACTAAAAAAATAGTCAGAGAATCATAAGTAGTAGATCTGCCACAATTAAGTAAAACTAGGTTTTTCAAAAACAGTTTATATATATTGAGTGCTTATTAAGGACCAGAATTTTTCTAAGTATTCTCCATGTATTAATTCATCTGATCCTTGCAGTTACCCTGTAAGGTAAGCATCTAAGCCCCCACAGATAAACTGTGGCTCGCTTCATACACACAGTAATAAATGGCAAAACTGGGATCAGACCTCGGGCCATCTAAATCCAGAGCCCTATTTCTTAACCAACTCACCACTTATGATCTTAACCACCATATATACTATACCATGCTGCTTTCTTGAATATATGGAATCCATTACTAGAACACAATTGTTTGGAATCCAATTCAAATGCTACTATATATTCCAACAAAGAACCGCGGGGTAAGAGGAAATTAATATTTAACTCCATATAGCTGTATATTTGACAGAACTAAATAATCAAGAATCACCAGCCTACAGTCAAAGGCTGGTTTGACAAAATATGAGAGGTTATAAAATAGGGCAAGTCATTACAGACAGAAATCTCTTCCTCCCCGGGCTGATAGATGTTTGTCATTCTGCTGTATGCCCAGTTAAATTTTTATCAAGAAGAAAAATGATGCAATCAGAGAAGATGATAAATTACACATCTTGTAAACATCTAGTAGCCTAAACAAAGTGATTTGGCATCAAGATAAAATATAAATATCTTCAATAACCACTGATGTGTAACTGCCATTAGAATTTCATCATGTGAAAAAAAAAAGGACCTTTTTCCTTTGCTTCTATTTAGTTAGTTAGCTAATTTAGTGGAGAAAATTGAAGTCTAAAGGAGAAAGGAAGGACAATTTCAATAGCGTTTATTTTTTGTCTTCACAAAAGTAAAGCCACATCATCTGTTAAATGGGACACAAAAGAATAAGGTAGTAACTGATCATGGTTTATAGTAATGGTGACATTTCTTTGCACTTTTGTTTTAAAATTAAGTTCAAGCGTCCTGCTCGACTAACAGTCACAAACCTAATGTTTTGTGCCTTATAGGCTGCATGAAGCATAGTCTTTTCAGAGACTGATGGTGCTGTTTATCCTAAAACTTTCCTACATGCAAGGACATATTATCACTTTCACCCTGTGCCAAGGTTTCATAGGCTACTGGGACAGCAGAGTGGAGTAAAAACTCATCAGAAGAACAGGCTAGCTGGCTTGGAGGTATACCTGGATTAGAATTCACATTATAAACAAGAGCAGTATGCCTGTGAACTTCTCTCGAGGACATGGAAAAGAAGAAAATGTGGCAACAAGCTACTTACTGATTGAGCTTCTTCCATTGCTTTCTTCCAAATCTCTCTTATCCGAAACCCCAGGCTTCATCCCCTGCGAGATGCATTTCTGATGCCTTCTGACATCTGTTCTACCCTTCACCACCTCTGAGCCTCAGTCCAATCTGCCCAGACCCATGGAGAACTCGTCGTCTTTCTACTAAGCCCCATCTCCCCATCACCACCCTCAACACATACACACATGCACATTCTGTGCTTTTTCTTCTTCAACTCACCACTGAACTCACTTAATTCCAGGAATTTATCATTAGCTATCTTTCTCATTCATTTATTTGATAATTTTGTTCAACCCAAATCCTCTCCTTTAGAACAAAAACTATGTGCCAAACATTTCAAAAGCAACCTTTAAATGACATTTCTTCTAAGCAGTTTGGCAACTGCTAGGGTTATTTATATGATAACTCTGTCACCCTCTCTGTCCTGGGACTAGATAGATAGAGGCTTGCTGGATCGTTGTATCCTCAAGCCCTCTGGACTCTGGTGCACAACTGGTAATAAATTCAAGTTAACCTGTGAAAAGACCGGTGCTGCCAAGAGCAGCTATTCTAGCTACTCATCACAGCAAGAGAAAGTAAATGCACTTTGTCTCACATTTCTGAGCCATGCTGATCCAGCCGACTTTTGACTTATCCTCCTCACCCAAACAAACACGGAACATTTATTCCCAACACACAACCACATACCCCACTCAACTTCAGCCAAAAAGAGGAACCCTGAAGTCCAGAATGCTAGTTTGTTGTTTAATGTACTTCTCGTTAACTGTCTTAGAACATAGAGACAAGGAGACAGGTTTTGAGTCCCAGATCTGCCAAAAATCAGCTGTGACACCCTGGGCTAGCCATAGCTTTTTGGATCTAATATCCTCATCTTTAAGATGAAAATGCTTTCAGAGGCTTCTTGAGAGCATGAAATAAGGGCCGCTATAAGAAAGTGCTTGGAAAATGACAGAGGTCTCCAGAAATTTTGACGAACCTCTTACTGCTGTTCAAAAAACCCACAGCATCCTTTAAACCTGATTCCACGTTGATGACTCAGATCTTTAGTCCTTGCCTATCAGCACTAGAATTTAAAATCAAACTTCGCAAAAGACAGTCACGGCTGATCTTCATTGCAGTCACTCCTGCCTCAACCCCCTGCAATCGGCCTTCCAGTCTCACACAGCTGTACCCTGCCAAGGCAGCCACGAACTTAACTGAGAACGTTTTGCCTTGCCCATCTACTGGGCACCTAGTGCTTTTGGTCAGTTTCTCTTTCTCTACCTCAGAGACACGATGACAGGGTGCTTTTTCTTGGGCTTCTCAGATTCACCTTCTCAAGTCTTCGTCGGGTTGTTTTTCTCCTTCCACCTCGACTCTGTGGCAGCCTTCCATGTCCTGATGGCCATTCGCCTCGTAGGCTGCCCACTCTCACCGCACGGCCTCACCCACGGTCCTGGCCTCACCCAGTGACCACAGTCTAAGCAAGTGACCCCCATTCATAGCATCAGTCCTGATAGCCTTCCATGCCTGCTGGATGCTCCCACATGGATGGCCTACCAACCCCTTGACCTTGTCACATCTAAACCAGAACTTACTCGTTCTCTCCCGTACTGACTCTTCTGTCTGCTTTCTCTCTCCCTTATCCCTCATGTGGAGTTTAATCCCTTGATTCTAGTAGGTCTTTCCAAATACCCTGGGCACGTCCTAGTTGTTTCCTGGGCAGAGTTCTGCATCAGTCTTGTCCTCAGAGTGGGCTGTCCTTATTGACAAGAGGGGGAAGGACACTTTTGATTTGTGACCTGGTTTAATTACATACTGGCTTTTAAAATTTCGGAGAAAAAAATCTTCTAGGTGACAAATTTCTGCAGAACATGCTTTTATCCATTGTCTTAGGCGCTAGATTTGAATTTATTATGATGATTGAGAGTAAAAAGAGAGACTAAAAGATTATGTAATATCTGGTTTTCATATCAGCAGACTGGGGATGATAATAGTTTTCCCCCAGGTATTCATGGTAAAGGTTTTCCAGTTTTGTAAATTTTTGTGCTGTGCTTAGTCACTCAGTCATGTTTGACTCTTTGTGACCCCCTGTACTGGAGCCCACCAGGCTCCATGGAGATTCTCCAGGCAAGAATACTAGAGTGGGTTGGGCTACTCTCCTCTAGGGGGATCTTCCCAACCCCAGGGATGGAATCCAGTTTTCCCGCACTGCAGACGGATTCTTTACTTCTGAGTCACCAGGGGAAGCCTTTGTAAATTTCTACTCAATCCAAATTGACGCCTACTTCAAAGTGGGGCCCCAGGGTCCAGGTCTTACAGATGGGGGTCTGTTTTACTCCTAGGTGTCTAGGGACCCAGTATCCCCCATAAATTTGTACCCGGCCGTCCACCTCAGTGTCCCTGCCTAGTAAACACACCAACCCCAGTGAAGCGTTTCTTTTTTCTGCCATATGCAAGCCAGCCATCTGCTCTGCTGTATTTCTGGAACACCTTCCAGCTGTCCCTGCTGCCATCAAACCCCTGCTTTCTGCCCCAGAGAGAAGGAACGTACCTGTAGTTCTATTCAAGAAACAGAACTTCAGATGCCCCCAAAGAATGCATGAAGGTTTGATAGGGTCGTTTTGAATATGGCATTTGATGCTATCCACATTTTAACATTTGCTCCCCATTTTGTAACCCTAAAAGATAAATCATATACCTTTCAGCCCCTCTTGATTACTAAACCATGTGCACCCTGGTTCACTTCTCCTAAAGGAGAAATTTTGGCCCACAGACCATCTCCTGCTTCCTTCTCTCCCTCCAGCTCTTCTCCCAGAGGATCTCTCCAGGCTTAATGAATAAATTCAGCCCCAAGACATTTGCCCCCTCTTTTTCAGAGTCTCTCATTACAGCTGCCTTTCACCTAAACTTTCACAACAACAACAAAATGTCACGATACTCCTGTTCATTTGCTCCCAGGAACTCTGTCCAGCAAACTGACACTGTTGAATTAACTGAAGATGCCTGTCTCTCTAATGTGTATTCTTGGACTATTCTTGGTCCATCACCGTCAATTCCTTTGTGCTAGATTTTTATTCAGAATTGTAGGCATAGCTACCGAAATATCAACAGCAACACTGAGATACAGTTTATCTGCCAACAACAAAGGAGGCTCATAAGGAAGTAGGATAGACAATCAGGAAACAGAAAAAGTCCCTGGGTAGACTTTCTCCACTTGAAGAAGAGCCTGAGTCAGGACAGATTATCACAAGCAGGTTAACTGGGGCACCAGCAGGATGGATCTCCTTCCATATTAATTTACAAAGATGTTTATGCCCCAGTTACCATGGGAAACATTTACTTACTTTTTTGACCTGGTTTTCAGTTTACCTTCTACCTGGTCTATAGCCTCATATTCAAAAGCTCAGGGCAATTCCATTTTATTGAGGGCAAGGAATGATCTTTCAGGACTACTCCTAGATGAGAGTCAGGAGCGGTGGGAAGAGTTCTCCTTTTTCCTCTCTCATCTCCCCACTCTTCCCCACACATCCCTGGGGTCCTCCTGACTGAAGTCGAATTTTCCTATCAGCTCTTCAGCCTTGAGCATGGTCAGACAGGTTTTGCACTATGTTAAAACTGAAACATCATGAGAAGAGATACACATTAAATCTTATTAACTAGGCGTTTGCATTTTGATGAAAAAATATTTGATTGTATTTCTTCTCTTCTTTTCCACAGAGCAAGTTTTTTAAGAAAAAAGAGCAAATGGGTCATAAACACTGAGGAAGAACAAGTGTCATGGAAGAATCGAGAGTCCAAGTGCCTACATTACAATCCAGCCAAAAGCAGGATCACAGGGATTCCTTTTTACCAGTTCTGCCACATCCCCTTGGTCCCATTTGGTCCCCAAAGGACAAATAGCTCACTGCTCTCATCACGATCTAAGACATGGGAGGAAGGGAAAATAAGTGGATTGCAAGTGGGGAGCCAAAAAGAGATCAAGTCAGAGGTTTGGGCTGAGGTGCAATTCCCTAAGTGTAACCTTATTTTCTTGTTAGTCAATAATCTGGTGCAAGTTCATGTTTTCAACCAGTTTTTGTTGTCAGAGTTACAGAAACCAAGTGATGTACAACAAATGCACTGTGGTTCTTGGAGTGAGAAGGGGAAGGAGGAAGTAGCCCAGGGGCCATCATCTTGGAACACTGAGTTTGATTTTTGATTAAAACTTGGCACAGAGATTTCTGAAATGTGAATGGAAAACCAGCCATTTCAGGACTGCGGGCAGTTTTCAGCCTTATGAACAAGGAGATCTATAGGAGGCAATCAGGGCAGGCTATATAACGTGTAGATCCCAGTGCAAACCGAAAGTGCAGGACCATTGTTCATTAATTTGTAAAAATTCCAAAATGGTGACAGCAGAGCATTAAAACAAACACTCCTTCTAAGTACAGGCCTCTGTGGAATTGCACAGGGGACAGTCACATGGGGCTGATTCATTATTCAAACGTGGAGTGTAGAACCTCTTCTCACAGGGAAATGGTTGTGGCATGATTCCGACTAGCTTAACTGCTCTCCCTAAGAGTATGACTTTCATAAAGGCAGCAAGCTGGGCTGTTTGACTTAACCACCACATCCCTGAATACAGAGTAGATGCTCACTAAATATTTGTTGGGGAGGGGGTGAAAGAGCAAACAAACATAAAATAAATTGTGTGCAGTAAGTAGCTGCATCATTACAGATTTGTGTCTGCTTTCAACTTTCCTCTGCAAGAAACTGACCCATTCATTTCAGTTCAGTCACTCAGTCGTGTCTGACTCTTTGCAGCCCCGTAGACTGCAGGATGCCAGGCCTCACTGTCCATCATCAACTCCCAGAGTTTACTCAAGCCCACGTCCATTGAGTCGGTGATTCCATCCAGCCATCTCATCCTCTGTCGTCCCCTTCTCCTCCTGCCCCCAATCCCTCCCAGCATCAGAATCTTTTCCAGTGAGTCAACTCTTCACATGAGTTGTCCAAAGTACTGGAGTTTCAGCTTTAGCATCATTTCTTCCAAAGAACACTCAGAGCTGATCTCCTTCAGAACAGACTGGTTGGATCTCCTTGCAGTCCAAGGGACTCTCAAGAGTCTTCTCCAACACCACAGTTCAAAAGCATCAATTCTTTGGTGCTCAGCCTTTTTTTATAGTCTAACTCTCACATCCATACATGACTACTGGAAAAGCCATAGCTTTGACTAGACAGACCTTTGTTGGCAAAGTAATGTCTCTGCTTTTGAATACGCTGTCTAGGTTGGTCATAGCTTTTCTTCCAAGGAGCAAGCACCTTCCAATTTCATGGCTGCAGTCACCATCTGCATGATTTTGGAACCCCAAAAAGCAAACTCTATCACTGTTTTCATTGTTTCTCCATCTATTTGCCATGAAGTGATGGGCCCAGATACCATAATCTTAGTTTTCTGAATGCTGAGTTTTAAGACAACTTTTTTACTTTTTCACTTTCATCAAGAGGCTCTTTAGTTCTTCTTCACTTTCTGTCATAAGGGTGGTGTCCTCTTCATATCTGAGGTCATTGATATTTCTCCCAGCAATCTTGATTCCAGCTTGTGCTTCCTCCAGCCCAGTGTTTATTAAGATGTACACTGCATATAAGTTAAATAAGCAAGGTGACAGTATACAGCCTTGACCTACTCCTTTCCTTATTTGGAACCAGTTTGTTGTTCCATGTCCAGTTCTAACTGTTGTTTCCTGATCTGTATACAGATTTCTCAAAAGACAGGTCAGGTGGTCTGGTATTCCCATCTCTTTCAGAATTTTCCACAGTTTATTGTGATCCACACAGTCAAAAGCTTTGGCATAGTCAATAAAGCAGAAATAGATGTTTTTCTGGAACTCTCTTGCTTTTCCCATGATCCAGTGGATGTTTGCAATTTGATCAATCTCTGGTTCCTCTGCCTTTTCTAAAACCAGCTTGAACATCTGGAAGTTCATGGTTCATGTACTGTTGAAGACTGGCTTGGAGAATTTTGAGCATTACTTTACTACCAATAAGTACAACCATCACCCATGCTTATGGATATTCTTTAGGAAACATTCACTCGAGAAAACCAAATAACTGTTCATGTTAAAGGGTTTGAGATAATCTGAGCACAGGTGGTTCCCTGGAGTTGAGAGTATAGCCCCAGTTGGGAGCAGGCTCTTCTAATCACTCCTAAAAGGAACTCAGAGCCTTTCTTTCACCTCAACTGTTAGAAGCATCAGGAGTGGGTCTTGGGACATTAGTACAATAACAGGTTTAAGATGATGGGCACTGCAGTCAGACTAGCTTCATTATTACCTTACTGGGCAAGTTACTTAATCTTTCAGTATCTCAGCTTTCTAGTGTATAAAGTAGAGGGATAGTAGACTGTTGTCTTCACGGGTCTGCTTAAAGTATCAAAGGAGTGTTATGTGTCAAGCCCTTAGAACAGTGCCTGGAACATGGTGAGTGCTATCTAAGTATTTGCTGCTTGCTAAAAAGTGAAAGAGGAGAGTGAAAAATTTGGCTTAAAGCTCAACATTCAGAAAACTAAGATCATGGCATCCGGCCCCATCACTTCATGGAGAATAGATGGGGAAACGGTGGAAACAGTGTCAGACTTTATTTTGGGGGGGCTCTAAAATCACTGCAGATGGTGATTGCAGCCATGAGATTAAAAGATGCTTACTCCTTGGAAGGAAAATTATGACCACTGTAGACAGCATATTAGAAAGCAGAGACATTACTTTGCCAATGAAGGTCCGTCTAGTCAAGGCTATGGTTTTTCCTGTGGTCATGTATGGATGTGAGAGTTGGACTGTGAAGAAAGTTGAGCGTCAAAGAATTGATGCTTTTGAACTGTGGTGTTGGAGAAGACTCTTGAGAGTCCCTTGGACTGCAAGGAGATCCAACCAGTCCATTCTAAAGGAGATCAGTCCTGGATGTTCTTTGGAAGGACTGATGCTAAAGCTGAAACTCCAGTGTCTAGTCAAGGCTATGGTTTTTCCTGTGGTCATGTATGGATGTGAGAGTTGGACTGTGAAGAAAGTTGAGCGTCAAAGAATTGATGCTTTTGAACTGTGGTGTTGGAGAAGACTCTTGAGAGTCCCTTGGACTGCAAGGAGATCCAACCAGTCCATTCTAAAGGAGATCAGTCCTGGATGTTCTTTGGAAGGACTGATGCTAAAGCTGAAACTCCAGTACTCTGTCCACCTCATGCAAAGTGTTGACTCATTGTAAAAGACTCATGCTGGGAGGGTTTAGGGGCAGGAGGAGAAGGGGACGACAGAGGATGAGATGGCTGGATGGCATCACCAACTTGATGGACGTGAGTTTGGGTGAACTCCAGGAGTTGATGATAGACAGGGAGGCCTGGTGTGCTGCAGTTCATGGGGTTGCAGAGTCAGACAAAACTGAGTGACTGAACTGAAATGAACTGATAACCCTCTTTGGAAGGACACCATCACCTATGGCAATACTGAGGCCCCTTCACTTTAGACAGGTCATGTACCGACTGCTATATTTAAAATGGATAACCAACAAAAACCTATTGTATAGCACATGGAACTCTGCTCAGTGTTATGTGCCAGCCTGGATGGGGGCTTGGGAGGGAATAGAGGAGAAGGGATAAGTGTGTACGTGTGGCTGAGTCCCTTCACTGTTCACCTGAAACTATCACAACATTGTTAATCAGCTATACCCTAATACAGATTGTTTCTGGTATTAAAAACTTTTTTTAATTAAAAGAAAACATAGTGAGGCCTCTTCAAGTACCTTTTCCCAGATAGTAAACGCTGATGAAGGGAGCAGGAACAGAAGAGAAGCAGCAAGCTGGACGCTGCCAACTGGCAAGTGTGAACACTTCCATCTCCCTCCCACCTTAATGAATTGCCCTAGATTGCCAGAGAAGGAGGGTTCTTTACTTGGTGGGGTCTTGGGGTGAGGGGATATCGCAGGGGTTGACAGACTGCAGGCACAGGAACTTCAGGCCCCAGTGCTATGATGGGACTTGTATGTTTTTTATTAAAGGCAGAGTTGTACAGTGGGGTTGTAGATGGTCATAAGCAAGGGTTCTGGAGTCAGACTGAATTCAAGTCCTAGTCACAATCTGGTGGTGTGATTAGAACCCAGCCCTGCATCGTTATCCTTTCAAAAGCCCAAAGTTGAACTGTGCATTCTAAATCCTCCTAATTGTCCACGGAAGACCAAGTCCATGTTTGAATAACCAGAAAAGTCTTCCATTTCTTGAGGCTGAGAAGTCTCAAGATGGACTTTACTCCCAATACATCCTCTTTCCAGGAGCCCTTGTTCAGTAAGTAATCGTTTTTAAAAATAATTTATTTATTGTTTTATTTTTTGCTGCGCTGGATCTTCAGGGCTGTGTAGGCTTTTCTCTAGTTGCAGCAAGTGGGGTCTCCTCTCTAGCAGTGGTGGCTTCTCACCGTGGTGGCTCCTCTCACTGTGGAGCGTGGACGCTACGGCGTGTGGCCTTCAGTAGTGGTGGCACATAGGTTACCAGGGAATGGATCTGTGTCTCCTGCATTGACAGGCATATTCTTTACCACTGAGCCACCAGGGAAACCCAACACATAACCTTAACACATAGACTCTGAACACAGCTAACCAGTGTAGTTACTATTTTAATTTGCAGGGGAAAAAAAAAAAAAAAACTTGGGAGAAAATGTCATTTAATTTAAAAATAACAAAGTCTATGGATTTTACTGAAATTTTTGAAGCTATTCAAGAGCAGGAAGACTGAATCCTGAAAGCTGGGACTGGTCTTATTCTCCTAAGAGAATTAAGATCGTAAGAAGAAAACAAAATAAATGATGGTTCTTAGATGGAAGTGTTAAATTATTTCTCTGCCATTTCAAAATAAGGAGAAAGCAGATAAAATATCTTCTGTATGTAATTTACATATAGCTACAAGCTATAATGAAAGCATTAGTAAGAGATGTGAAAATGTTGGATTAGGAGAGGAGAAATTATTTTAAATTTTCAGTTACCATCGATTGTGTGTGTTTTTCTGGTGTGTATTCTCCTGTGATCTAGAACAGTCCTATCAAGAATGCTTCCCAAGGCTGGGGATTTCTTTCCCTGGTAGTGTGGAAGGCTGAGGGCTGGACCGAGCAAGGATACAAGTGCTTTAGTCTGCACTCTGGCACCAGTCACCTGGACTGCCTGGAATACATGTCTTTTTATTCTCCATGTGGGAACCTCCTACACATCTTTCAGTACTCAGCTCAAAGGCTGCCTCCTCTGGGAAGCCTTCAAGGAAAGACCCCCCAGGGAAAGTCTCTGAGTTCTCATACACTTTACTTATATCTCTTTTATAGTATTTTTGCTGTTTCATAGTTTTGGTTTTTCGTACATGGTTTTCTGACTAAAGTATAACTTTCTTGAAGGCAAGGGAACCTGCTATCTTTATTTCTCGGACACCTAGCACAGTATTTGACCGATTAAACGATTAAATTGAATGAAGGAGCTATGTCACCGTAAGCAACTAAGTACTTTTTGGTTGGTACTGCATTTTCTTCATCTGTAAAAGGAAGGCATTTGTCTTTTTTCTCAAATTCCCATTCAGTTCAAATGCTCCTTGAATGTAGAATATTTAGTTACAGTGTTCCATCCAGCCCTTTTCTAGGGGTAGGGCAGATAGGGTCACCTCTGTCACCTGCCATCTCCCCTTTGTACCCTCTCCACGCATCTGATTCCCCTACACATCCCAGATATGACTCCTTTTCTACAGACCCTTGCTTGCAGCTGCTGATCGATCGTGTCAAGGTTAAGAGCACAGATCTTGGAGACGAACGGAGACGTGAAAGTCGCTCAGTCGTGTTCGACTCTTTGCAACCCCATAGACTATACAGTTTATGGAATTCTCTAGGCCAGAATACTGGAGTGGATAGCCTTTCTCTTCTCCAGGGGAATCTTCCCAACCCAGGGATTGAACCCAGGTCTCCTGCGTTGCAGGCGGATTCTTTCCTAGCTGAGCCACAAGATAGCCTGTCTCATTTCAAATACTGGCTCTAGCCATTTATTAACTATATGACGCTAGACATGTTATTTAACCTCTCAGTTTCCTAATTTTAAAATAGAGATGATGATGATGATGGTGAGGATTATAATAAATGACATCTATCTCATAGGGTGTCTAGGACAGCTTCTGATCAATCAGAATGGATGCCAGCTTTAAACAACCAGCACAGCTATCC
Organism: Madoqua kirkii; assembly: GCA_006408675.1. Lineage (NCBI taxonomy): Eukaryota > Metazoa > Chordata > Mammalia > Artiodactyla > Bovidae > Madoqua > Madoqua kirkii. The sequence goes on from SJYC01135888.1 coordinate 24,679, forward strand.
TGGACATGGGACTTCACCCACGCCGGAGTCTGTCGTGGCTGTTGACTTGTTTTAGAGAATGGAGTGCGGGGAGTGAAGCTTTTAGTAAAAGATACTACTGTTGATATTTTCAATAAGGCAGAGGGGGAGGCATGATTCAAGTCAAGTCCAGGCCCTAGAACCCTAACCCCAAGACAGGTTTCCAAGCACTGTTGGTCTCACAGGCAATAAACAATGAGACCAGGCTGTTCTTTCTGGTTTGTGAGCAGAATATATGTCTATTTTTTATTACAAAATAATGTTAGGTGATTTCTCAAGAGTTATGTTTCTCTTATTATATCTGAAACTTAAGAAATTGTTATTTTAAATAAAATATACTTAATAATAGAGTAACCCTTCTCTATATTGTTCCCTATAAATTATTTCTTAAGATTCTCATAAGCCTATGAGGTGCATAGAGAAGTTATTATCTGTTCCATTAAAATAGTGATCACTAATCTATTGCATATAAGAGTGTTAAACATGTAAGATTTTTGGCAATTCTTTGGAAACGTAACATGGACATTGATGAAACAGTAATATTCTCTGGAAAGGTAAGACAGTAACTCAGATTTTCTCCATCAATTTCCTGGAATTTAATTGTAAATCTCGGATGATTTTAGAGTCTAATAACTTATATTAAATGGAGCCATAGCTTAGAAATTGCTGCTGTCACAAATAATCTATTACTTCACTTACTCCAAGAATATGAGGTAAGTGACTTTTTACATTCATAGAGCAAAGTAGAAATAGACATGCCAAGTTCATAGATTAGATATACAATGATATAGCAGCATCCCTTTGAAATACAAAGCTATGAAGAGCTCTGTAGACCATCTCTCCTATATGGAAATGAACATGATGCTCAGCCACAAATTAGAATTCCACTTAACAGAATACACGGTGCAGAATGAATAATCTGCACTCAAGCAGTCACAATTATACTCTCAACCCTCTCTCATTGTTCATTATATTACTACAGACTTGACTTTCAAGGGGAATGCTTGACAACAGTTAAAATAATACCTTAAAAATGTGAGTTTGGGTACAGATAGAGATCTATGGCATAGATATTAATAAATAAAAACTGGATCTTCTGCCTTGTATTCTAGCGCAGTGTTTATTTGCCGGTGATCTTATTTGACAAGTCCAGAGAAACAGCATTGTATCAACTCATCACTAAATGCAATTCTTGTGATGCTTTTTTATTCCTGAGAGCAAATGAGGTAAGCAAGCTTTTTTTACTGAACAGATTGATGGAATAACATTTTGGAAAAATTATAGGGAGTAAACAGATGGGAAATGGGGGAAAAGTCACATGGGTAAGAAAAGCCATGAGTTTTCACCACAAAACTATAAGACACAAAGGACAGTTCTTTGGGGAATTCCATAGGTCACTTGATTCAACAACAGTGATGCATTTTCGTTCCAGCAAAGGTTCCAAACTTCAGGAGTACAGGGAGTTTTATGACATATGGCTCTCGGTACCAGCTGTGACAGAGAAAAAGGGCTGTTGACAGAATAAGTCTGACTAAGATAATGAGATCCTTAGCTGGCTGCATCTAATAGCCTCACAGGAAATTCTAAGGTGGAAGTCAGCCAACAAGCCCATCTTCATTTGCCCTTCCTTTTGAGTTGGCACATACAGTAGACACTTACTTATTTCTCTGAAAAATTAATTCCTTTAAAAATGTTTAATGGGAGCATTTCACATGATAGTCCAGCCTGTATTTCAAATTAGGTAAAAGCTTTAAAATAACGCTTCATCTTGCTGGCTTATTACCTCCCTTGCTTATCCTCATTACCTCATGCACAGCATTATATCATGACGAAGAAAGGTGGAGGGAACATTCAAGAACGGAAACCATCTGTGACGGGAGTGCAAGAGAGAAACACCCCACAGGGAGCTCTGAGTTCACGTAGAGAATGATGGGTAAGCGGCTAGGATCGAGCCACAGATGGTCTCTCATCAGGAGTGCCAGGTTGAATCGTTGTGCCCTCTCCAAACCCACGGATTGAAGTCCCAACCCCCAACATGATGGAGGTGGAGCCTTTGGGAGATAATCAGGCCACTGTCCTTTGAGTCTCCATAAATAGGATCAGCGCCCTTACAAAAGAAGCCAAGGAAACCCTCTTGCCACTTCCTCTATGTGAGGTTACAGGGAAAAGGCAGCCCTTAAGGAGACAATTGGGCTTCCCAGGTGATGCAGTGGTTAAGAATCCACCTACCAAAGCAGGAGACGCAAGCGCAGGGTCCCTGGGTCAGGAAGATCCCCTGGAGGAGGGCATGGCAACCCACTCCAGTATTCTTGCCTGGAGAATTCCTTGGACAGAGGAGCCTGGCCGGCTATAGTCCCTGGAGTCACAAAGAGTCAGAGATGACCGCGAAATTGAAAAATGAGACAATGAGCTCTTGAAAGTGAAAGCGTTAGTCGCTCAGTCTTTTCCAACTCTTTGCAACCCCATGGACTGTGGCCTGTCAGGCTCCTCTGTCCATGGGATTTCCCAGGCAAAAATACTGGAGTGGGTAGCCTTTCCCTTCTCCAGGGGAATCTTCCCAACCCAGGAATTGAACCCAGGTCTCCCGCATTGCTTTCTTATCCATTCATCTGCTGATGGACATCTAGGTTGTTTCCATGTCCTGGCTATTATAAACAGTGCTGTGATGAACATTGGGGTACACGTGTCTCTTTCAGTTCTGGTTTCCTCGGTGTGAGGTGGATGAAACTGGAGCCGATTATACAGAGTGAAGTAAGCCAGAAAGAAAAACACCAATATAGTATACTAACACATATGTATACAATTTAGAAAGATGGTAATGATAACCCTGTATGCAAGACAGCAAAAGAGACCCAGATGTATACAACAGTCCTTTGGACTCTGTGGGAGAGGGAGAGGGTGGGATGATTTGAGAGAATGGCACTGAAACATGCATAATATCGTATAAGAAACGAATCACCAGTCTAGGTTCGATGCAGGATACAGGATGCTTGGGGCTGGTGCACTGGGATGACCCAGAGGGATGGTATGGGGAGGGAGGTGGGAGGGGGGGTTCAGGATTGGGAACACATGTACACCTGTGGCGGATTGATGTTGATGTGTGGCAAAACCAATACAGTATTGTAAAGTGAAAAAAAAAAAGTCACCCTGATGACAATGCGGAGGACAGACTGGAAGGGAAAGACAATGGACTTTGTGATATTACATGGAAGATTCAGGAGATAGGCTGAGGGGATAGGGGTGCCGGGGAAATAGATTCAGGACTAGTCCTCAGATCTTGCTCTTTCTCTCTCTGAAGTCAGTATTTACCAGGTTAGTCCAATGTTTCAATCATGTCCTTTAGGGCAGTTTGCTTTCCTCCAGCCCAGGAACCAGTCCAGGATGACCTATTGTATCTGGTTACTATCCCTTTAGTCTCCTTTAAGCTTGGAAACATTTATCACCTTTCCTTACCTTTCATAACACTGGCAGTTTTGAAAAGGCCCGTGCTTTTACGGACAGTTCCTTGTTTGGCTTTGTGTGATGTTTGCCCGTGATTCGATTCAAGCCATGCATTTCCAGCTGGACCAGCATGAGTGCAATGTCATGGCCTTCGCAGAGTCACATCTGGAGGCCACATGACGTCTGCCTGCTCCTCCTTGGTTGTTATTCGTCTTGATCACCCAGTCAGGGTGTCGTCCGGTTACTCCGTTGTACAGTTACTACCTCCCTTTGTGACCAATAAGCAATCTGTGGGGAAATACTTTATGAGCATATAAATGCTCTGCTGTGCAGCAAATGTCCCTTCCTGGATTTAGATTCTCTGATTATTCTTGTCCAGACCTATTTTCACCATGTTGGTTGCCAAATGGTCATTTTTCCAAAACCTCCTTTTTTAAACTAGACATAGTGCTGCCTGAAATCTATATATATGAATATGAAATATATGTACATATGATATATAGCTGTGGTTTTGTGACTAAATTCTCATAGAACTGCTCTGTGGGACTTCTAGAAGTCTCCTTAAAGCACAGGTGTCAGGGGTGGGGGGTGTAGATGTTCCTCCATTGTCCTTCCTGATGCCTGTAACACAAACATGATAGCTGGAGGCCTGTCAATCAGCTTAAACCACCTTGTGTCTTGCAAACAAAATCCTCAAACAGATGATGCCAGAGCAGAAAGAAATTTGAGTCCCAGTTGATACTACGAAGCTTCCAACTAGCCCTGGACTGGCTATGTCCAAACTTCTGTCTTATTTAAGCCACTATTTGGGAGGATCTCTGTTATAGATGAGCAAAAGTTTCTAGCTAGATATGTGCCTAATAGTTGAATCTTTCAGAAATATGAGCTTTAAGTTTAGATGACCTTTCTGTGAACCTTGCTAGAAAAGAAATAGAAGCAGGTTATAACTAACGCTAAGACAATATATTGAGAGCAGAGATAAACCATCTGGTTCACTTCAGTTCTCCAGCAGTTAATGAATGTTGGCACATAGTAAACAGTGAATAAATATTAGCTGAATGCAAACTACATAGAAAAAGTCCCTTCCCTAAGAAACCTCACAATCAGGTAAATAAGTAAATAAATAAGGTAGCAAGCACGGTAAAGGAATTGTTCTGGGTTTTTTTAGGGTATGCTTTTTTTTCAGGTTTATTGTATTAGGTGTATAGCTCTATGTGTTTTGACAAATAATATACAATCATGTATCAACCATAATATGGAGTATTCCCATCACCTCAAAAAGTTGTCTTCTGTCCCCTCTCCCTACCCCTAGTCCTTAGAAACTACTGATCTGATTACTGTCCCACTAACTTTGACTTAAGCAGAATGTCAAGTAAATCAGGATCCTTTCATATCTGGCTTACGTCATTTAATTTGATGCTTCTGAGAGTCATCTATGTTGTTGCGTGCTTTAGAACTTCATTCCTTTTTATTCCTTTTATTGGTCCATTGTAAAGATATACCACAATTTGCCCCATCTATTTCTTAGTTGATGAATATTGGATTACTTCTAGTTTGAGGCAATTATAAATTAAAATGCTGTAAGTATTTGCATGCACCGAGGCCACAGCAATTAAATCCTACTGAAAGTGCGTGAAGATTCCTTTTTTTCCTAATTCTCACCAATGCTTGTTGTTTGTTGTCTTTTTGATAATAGTCATCCTGACTATTCTTACTGGGTAATATCTTACTGGGGCTTTGATTGGTATTTCCCTGGTGATTAGTGCTGTTGAGCACCTCTTCATGTACCTGTTGACCATTTGTATGTCTTCTTCAGGAAGATGTCTTTTCAGCCCCCCATCCATATTTTAATTGAATTGTTTGTGTTTTTGTTTGCTTTACTATTGAATTTTATGACTTCTTTCTATATTTTGGAAATTAATCTCTTAATCAGATACATGATTTTCAAGTATTTTCTCCCATTCAGTAAATTACCTCTTCATTTTGCTGATCATTTCTTTTGCTGTGTGGGAGTTTAATATACTCCCATTTATTAATTTTTGCTTCCATTGTTTGTACAAATTTTTGTGTCATATTTAAAAGCTTTTTGCTGTGATCATTATCAAGAAGTTATTGCCCTATGCTTTTTTCTAGGAGTTTTATGGTGGAGACTTTGTGTTTAAGCCTTTAATCCACTTTGAGTTAATTTTTGTGAGTGATATAAGATACAATTCAATTTCATCCTTCTGAATATGGTTGTCCTATTTTCCCGACACCATTTATTGAAGAGCCTATCCTTTCCTCCATTGAATATTTCTGGCTCTCTTTTCCGGGAGAAATATCGATAACCTCAGATATGCAGATGACACCACCCTTAGGGCAGAAAGTGAAGAGGAGCTAAAGGGCCTCTTGATGAAGGTGAAAGAGGAGAGTGAAAAAGTTGGCTTAAAGCTCAACATTCAGAAAATGAAGATCATGGCATCTGGTCCCATCACTTCATGGGAAATAGATGGGTAAACAGTGGAAACAGTGTCAGACTTTATTTTTTGGGCTCCAAAATCACTGCAGATGGTGACTGCAGCCATGAAATTAAAAGACGCTTACTCCTTGGAAGAAAAGTTATGACCAACCTAGATAGCATATTCAAATGCAGAGACATTACTTTGCCGACTAAGGTCCGTCTAGTCAAGGCTATGGTTTTTCCTGTGGTCACGTATGGATGTGAGAGTTGGACTGTGAAGAAGGCTGAGCGC
>SJYC01135889.1:0-61344 GCA_006408675.1 Madoqua kirkii
TGGTGACTGCAGCCATAAAATTAAAAGACGCTTACTCCTTGGAAGAAAAGTTATGACCAACCTAGATAGTATACTCAAAAGCAGAGACATTACTTTGCCGACTAAGGTCCATCTAGTCAAGGCTATGGTTTTTCCTGTGGTCATGTATGGATGTGAGAGTTGGACTGTGAAGAACGCTGAGCACCAAAGAATTGATGCTTTTGAACTGTGGTGCTGGAGAAGACTCTTGAGAGTCCCTTGGACTGCAAGGAGATCCAACCAGTCCATTCTGAAGGAGATCAGCCCTGGGATTTCTTTGGAAGGAATGATGCTAAAGCTGAAACTCCAGTACTTTGGCCACCTCATGAGAAGAGTTGACTGACTGGAAAAGACTCTAATGCTGGGAGGGATTGGGGACAGGAGGAGAAGGGGACGACAGAGGATGAGATGGCTGGATGGCATCACGGACTTGATGGACAAGTCTGAGTGAACTCGGGAAGATGGTGATGAACAGGGACGCCTGGCGTGCTGTGATTCATGGGATCGCAAAGAGTCAGACCCGACTGAGTGACTGAACTGAACTATAAGTAAGGCAAACATTCATTAAAATTTGTTGGAATAGTTTTATGCTCCAAACTGAACTTTCACTAAAGTGCTTAGGATGTTCAAAACAAATTTCTCCAAAGCTCTCTCTGATCCATTCAGAACAATCAGAATCCAAGTCGCAGAAGGATTGGAGCATATCAGTCATATTTGGTTCTGTCTGTCACGGGTTCCTCCTTGTAATGAGAAATGATCTGAATGAGGATGGAACAGTTGATAAGGAGGAAGAACAAACCAGCTAACCAGACAAACAGAAAGGTGTTCTTTCCCTGAAACTCAAGAACATAAGCAGGAGCCAGCCATAAGGCCTGCCCTATGAACCATAACATCAGGAGAACCACAGCTCTTCTCCAAGGTATTCTCACTAGTGGCATCACAAGAGGGAGAAGGCAGAGGTACCAAAGAAAGTACTGGGAGGTGCAGACTTTGTTAAATGTAACAAAAATTGACGTATGTAGAAAACAGCAAAAGACAAGGTCTCTGTAATAGGCGAAAGACACTGCTGAAAGTAAGATGAACTGCGGCAGGAATGCGGCAATTCCCAAGGAAAAACTCCACTTGCTCTCTGCGGTCAAATACAGCATGTAGAAGTACGGAGAGAAGTTGTGTCGGATATCCCGCCTGGTCAGGTGATAAAGGTAGGCGTGCTCCAAAAACTCCCAACCATATCCGTAATAAAAACCGAAGCTCAGGGCAAAAAACGTGAGTCCAGCAACTGCTACGAAGAGCAGCACAGCCCGATGACACAACCTTTTCAGGAATTCGTACAAACGAGCCTGGAAAGAATATCGGGATTGACGGAGACCTTCGTCACTGTCGCGTTCCGGAAGCAAGTGGAGGGCAATGGGAAGGATATAGGTCACCGGATACATCTTCAGGTGCACTGCGAAACCATAGGATACAGCGGCACACGCGACGAGTCTTTTTTCTATTAGGTACAGGGTCATAAGCACCAGGGAGGCGACAATCGAGTCCGCATTGCCTCGGCTGGACACCGCCATAGGTAGGGGATTAAGAAGCCAAAAGACACAGTACCCGCAAGCCTGGCGGCAACCCAGCCCCTTAAGAAGCAGTAGCCGGTACAGGAGGAAGGCGGTAAGGAGGTCGAAGCTGATGAAGAGAAATTTTCCAAACAGTTCATTGAGATAGATGTTGGGAGTGAGTAGCCACGCCAACAGGGGAGTGTATCGGTATGTCGCCCTGAGGTAGGGGGAGCGCCCCTCCGTGACGAAACGCGCGGCGTCCGTGAAGACCTGGTAGTCGATGTCTGTATACCTCACTAGCAGGGTCCGGTCCTGGAAGACCCCATAGAAAATCAGGGCCACTCGGGCAAGGAAGGCTACAACAAACACCCCGGTGGGGGAAACCCGCAGATTCAGGAACTTATCTCCCCAGTGTGCGGTAGGGCTCATGATCTGACGGCACCACAGCAGCTCAGTTCCCAGCATTCAAACCGCCCCGGAACGTCTAATCCTCGCTTCAATTCCTTGCTTCAGAAGGCCTGCACAGCTAGGTGGCCAATCGAAAACAACTTCCGGCAGAAAGATCCGCCCCCGTCCTGCTTCCGGCCACATACCAGGGGCTGGATTCTCAGCGGCCCCTGCAGGAGAACTACCTTCTTCTGCATTGGCTGTCTCGCTTCCGCTCCTTCTCCGGCGAAGGCGGGATTTCCGGTCTGTGGGACAGGCGACTTCCGCTTGCCGGGCCGGCTGGCTCTGGGTGGACTTTTACAGAGCTGAAGTGTAATATTTGTCGGTGGCCGTGTACTTCCCCCGCCTCAACTCCAGTTGGGAGAGACTGACTCCTAGAGCGGAGCGAACTGCTAGGCACATCCCTTTGGCCTTGGCAGGAGACCCGAGAGTGAAAAAAATAGGAGTGAAGGAAAAATAAACCTGTGATGATTTCTCACGCTTTACGTCTCCTGCTCGAGGGTAATTCGGGGGCGGGAATGAGGCGGGTTGTGGGCTACCAGAGAGCCGAGCTGGGATGAATTGAAAGGAAGCCCAAAGTGTGTGCAATATTTGGGACGTACTTATATTTTGAAATTATTGTTTATCTAAATTTGAATTGAACTGGTCAGCCTGATTATTATCCGACAACGTTTGGTGGAGAAACGGAAAGGGAGGACGGGAAGCTTCGTAGGGTTCCTAAAATATGTCACGCCCTCGTACTTCAGTGTCATTGTATTTGCTGTTCTTTCTGTCAACGTTGCCGTCTCCTCTTCAGTCACTACTTAACCCTCAAGCTTCGGCTCACGTGTTAACTCCTGAAAGCTTATCCTGGCTCTCAGCTCACTTTTTCATCCGGCACCATTCCACTAAGGGACTTCCCTAGTGGCTCAGACGGTTAAGCGTCTGTCTACAATGTGGGAGACCCGGGTTCGATCCCTGGGTCAGGAAAATCCCCTGGAGAAGGAAATGGCAATCCACTCCATTACTGTTGCCGGGAAAATCCCATGAACTGAGAAGCCTGGTAGGCTACAGTCCATGGGGTCCCAAAGAGTTGGACACGACTGAGTGCCTCACTTTCACTTTTCTTTCTTTCCGCTAAGTGAGGATGTGCGGACAGAGGCCAGGGGGCTCCAAGTTCTAGAAAATCATTCACACAGAAGCTCCTGCTCCTCTCTGCTGTCCAGTGCCTGCTGTCCCGTTGCTCTAAAATTTCCTTTTGGAATCACATCCTTGTAATATAGCATTTGTCAGTGATAATTTTTTGGTTTCATTTTCCTAGTTTTCTGTCAGGGCGCTTTGAGGTCTTTGAGAATAGAGATTATCTTGTTCTTTTCTATACCTCAGCGAATATCACATTACCAGACTTAAGGCATTCGGTACACGTTGCGTTGATTTTCCAGATTACTCATAGCAGAACCTCTGGAGTGGCATCTTTGGGGGTGCTGCCAACTCCCAGTCCTTTTCTCTTTGAAATATCGGTTATTTCAGGTTCTACCCCGTTTACTCAAGTAATCCCACTCCAAAACCCTGTTCCCATGAATTTCTCACCAAGGACTCTAACCCGTGATCTCTTGCCCTTCTGTGGGCACTTATTGAATTTATAGTCTGCACTTCGGATTTCATCATTTATTTTATATTGTATTCATAACCCTTTCAATGAGATTGTAGGGTTTTTGAGGCTAGGGGTTATATCTTATCCTTAATTTTTAAAAATTACTCATAACTTATTACAGTCTTAAGCACATGGTACATGTTCAGTAAATGCTGACTTTCGTGACCTTACAGATTGACCCTACTTCCTAGGGGAAGCCTTCTATACTAGCATAAGGAAAGTAAATGACTCCATCTAGTCTGAACATGCAGCTCCCAGGACTACCCTCCATTCATCCCTCATACAATTTACATTTATTCTTTGGATGAACTGTCTTAATCTCACACAGCCTGTATTCATATTCTGATATCTCTTTGTCATTATCTGTGCCTTAGTATAAATATATACCTTATATTAATAGTTACTTAAGTTTTTTTGGCTGTGCTGGGTCTTCATTGCTGCAGGAGCTTTCCTCCAGTTGTGGAGAGCAGCGGCTACTCTCTAGTTGCAGTGTGCCCGCTTTTCATTGTGATGGCTTCTCTTGTTGCAGAGCGCAGGCTCTAGGGCACATGAACTTCATTCAGTATTTGTAGGATCTTCCCAGATCAGGGATGGAAGTTTCTTGCATCATTCAAATGATGATGATGATTTCTCATAAACAGCTTTGTTGACAACTTAATCGCAGTATGTCCATCGTCACACTGAATACATAACCATGTAAGATAGTCCCACATTCACAAATGAAGAAATCAAGGCTTATGGAGGTTAAGTAATGTTGCTCAGTCACATAGTCAGCTAGTGGCAGAGCTGTCACTCAAAAACAGATGGCCCAGAGTATTCTTAACTACTATATGGCTAACCTGCAAATATAATGTTAATTATGATATCTAATTTCCCCCTCTCCCTCCCTTCATCTATCTCTTATTTGAATCTTTCTGATATTTTCTCTCACTGTGATTTATCTCTGATATTCTTTTCCTCTGCTAGTGATAGATAAGTGAGGGCTGGTCCCAGAAGGTAGAGGATATGAGAGGTAGATGTCTGAGTATTAATTTAGTTAATCCCCCAGAGGGAGAAAGAGGTTCCTTTGGTTGGATTGGTTTAGATAGTGTGGCAGAAAAGCCTCAACCAGTTTGTCCCTATCAAACTTAGTAAACCTAAAACACATCAAATTTGGGAAATTAAGGAAACAGTAAACAACTAATCAAAAGAAACTTAAGTTTGGCTCAAAGCGAGATGTAGATAGTGTTTGTGGGACTTAAGGGAGTAGGTTAGGGAAGGTAATTCTAGGCAACATTCCTATTTCTAGGTGAGGCAGAAATATCACTGCACTAAGGACCCCATATTGAGCTTTCTGCATTGGGCATAGGAGTTGTATCTTCTCACTTCTCCTTGGAAAAGCTACATTTTTTTCAAATGCTCCACTGTTCGTTACCTCTTGAACTAGTACTTAAAATCCTTCTTAATTCTCCCTTTCGTTGTCTGTCTCTTGGTTTCCAGTTTTTCAGAAGGAGCGGCTAGGAAAACACACAGACAGGCATACCTCAGCCCCAGCATCAATTAGTGAGGACCTTGGCCTTGGTTACTGCACTGTGTGTGCTCTCATTAGCTTTTTAGGTCCACTCTGTCTATTCGTCCTGTTCTTTGAGCATCACCCAGTTTCCCTGGCCCCCTGGTTTCTCATTAGAATAGGCCAGTGGCAGGCATTAGCAGAACTTTGGCAGTGGTGTGAGTTCCTCTACCTAAGGCCAAGGGTCCTGCTGAAATTATAGCCCTCTCCCTTGGCTACAACTCTCAGCAGGTTTCAATGACAGTCCCTTCAGATTTAAGACTAGTAAAGCTTCCTTAGAGAAGGGCACGGCAACCCGATCCAGTATTCTTGCCTAGAGAATCCCATGGACAGAGAAGCCTGATAGGGTACAGTCCATAGGGTCAAAAAGAGACATGACTGACGACTTAGCAGGCACACACACAAAGTCTTCCTACTGTTCCAAGTCACTGGGTGCTTCACCAGCCCTGACCCTCCCCATTCCTTTGCAGATAATCTCTTCATTAAATCATGTCCAGTTAGCCCTTTGAGTATAAGCATCTGCTTCCTGCTGGTGCCTTAATTCAATCCCCTTCTTTTTATGTCTGGATCTTGCTTATATTTCCTGCTTTGTAATTTCTTTTGAGTCTGTCCCTAATTCTTTTTGTGCTCGGCATCCTGCACCTTAGTCCAGACTTCGACAGCTCAATTTGATAATAGTATTGACACTTGTGTTACACTAGGATCTGTGGCAGTTGCCTTTCCCTGAAGGTTTTGCCAGTCTCAGACTGGTTCAGTGTCTCCTGGTTCTCAGTTCTGCAGCCAGATTGTTAGTCATAATTAGTTAGTATTTTAATTAGATGCTTTCTTTTCTCAAACATCTTCAATAGCTCCCAAGCCTGTAGAAAACATAGTAAACTATTTAACCTGATATTAAATCCTTCCATTGTCTTGTGTTTTAAACCTATTCACTGAGAAAGCCCTCTATTCTAGGGTGTTTTTTATAATATAATTTTTATTTTACATTGGGGTACAGTTAATTTACAGTGTTGTGCTAGTTCCAAGTGTACAGCAAAGTGGCTCATTTATACACACATATTTTTTTTTTCATTCTTTTTCAGATTCTTTTTCCATGTAGGTTATTTCAGAATACTGAGTGCAGTTCCTTGTGCTATACAGTAGGTCCTTGTTAATTATATCTTAGGTTTATTAACCATTCCTTAAATATACCTTTTGCTTTTTTAACTGTGATCCTTTTGTTCATGCTGTCCTACCTACAAAGGTTCCTGTTTCTCCTCACGCATTTATCTGTTACTTGTCTTTCAGTACAAGAACAGACTGGCCTCCCTCTTTTCTTTCCATCCTTTGTTCTCCAGTTCTGAGCATCGCACCTGCAGGTGGGCTTCCCAGGTGGCACTAGTGGTAAAGAACCCACCTGCCGATGCAGGAGATGCAGGAGACATGAGTTCAATCTCTGGGTCAGGAAGATCCCCTGGAAAAGGAATGGCAACCCCCTCCAGGATTCCTACCTGGAGAATCCCATGGACAGGGGCGCCTAGAGGGCTACGGTCCATGGGGTCGCGCAGAGTTGGACATGACTGAAGCAGCTTGGCGCGCGTGCATGCATGCTGGTGCAGTGCTAGATGCCCAGCTGTACCGGTGACCCAGCACTGACCAGAAGCTCAGTTAAAGTCACGTGGCACTTAAAGTCTAGTAAGTGAGGCAGATATTAGTCAGATAATGGACAAGTAGCAAAACTGCAGCTGTGACAAGTGGAATGAGAGGAGTACATGATGCAGTCACAGCTTTCAACCGCGTTCTGTCTGCTGAGAGTTAACATGGGAGTTTGCAAGCAGTACGGAGAGTTCCCCAGAAGGAGCAGCAGATATAAGGTCAGAAAAACTGTGTGTACCTTGATGGTATGTATCGTGTCTTGTTTGTCTCTTGAATGGTACATTCCTTGTAATAGGAACTCAGTTTTTGCTGATTTTTCTTGAATCCTATGTCAGATGTGTTCTAACTACACCTCGTAGATTGATACCATCCCTTGCCTAGTGCCCATCCTTGGGGAATGCTTCCCACAGAGATCTCACTGTTTAGAATATGTTGTTAACAGTGTATCCAGCCCTAATGTATGCTATATTTATTTTATTTTATCTTTTTTTCTTCACAAGTGACAAGTTTCTTCAAATGTTACGGGTCTGTATATTTCATGTATCTTATATGTCTTCCCTGTGTGTGCGTGCATGAAGTCGCTTCAGTTGCTTGTGTCTGACTCTGTGACCCTGTGGACCATAGCCCACCAGACTGCTCTGTCCATGGGATTCTCCAGACAAAAGTACCGGAATGGATTGCCATGCCCTCCTCCAAGGATCTTCCCAACCCCAGGGATCAAATTGAAGTCTCTTACATCCCCTGCATTGGAGGCGGGTTCTTTACTTCTAGTACCACCCGGGAAGCCCCATGTCCCATGACTCATCCCTAAAACCTAGTGTTTCCCAGATGTTGTAGATAAGTATTTATTGATGATGGTAAGAGACCCAGTCTTCTCTTCCTTTTCTGTGGAAAAAGAGTCAGTAACCATGGGGATCTGTTTTTTCAATTCAGGACTGGATATTTACAACCAAGCCTTTTCAGGCTATTGATAGATAAGCATAGAAGAGAAATTCACTTCTTTGAGAATTGGGGCAAGAAATACCTAATGATTAAATGAGTAGGCATATAGAGCCTTGAGCACACATAAGGAACTACTCCATGGTAGCGTGGCAGGGAAGTTGCATTCATGATCGCTAGCTAAAAGGGGCAATGCCTGGGTTCCAAAGCAACTTGACTTTCCTGGATTAAGCTGAGACAGTTTTCAGATTTCTTGTTCTTAATGTTTTTGTAATCCTTCTAAAACTGAGTGTAGAAGGTATTTGCTAGAGGATCCTAAAGTTAATGAGGGGAGCTGTGGGAAAGGAGTTGGAGGACTGATGATAACACTAAAGGAGAAAGGCGTGACCATGTTGTCTGTGGCTCTTCCAGCACAGCCCGATTCCACCCTCCTTTCCCAAAGGAAGGCCAATGAGTTTAGGCCTTAAAAACAGGATTGGTTTTGATTTCTAAAAGAAGCTGGAGCGAAGAACAGAGATTCAGCCATTTTATTTAGTAATAGTAACTTGTTCTGAACAGACAAAAATAAACCAAAAAAAAAAAAACAACCCCACATATTTTTCCTAGGTACATTTGGCCTGGTTTAGTCTTTAATGCAGTGAATGGAAAAACCATCCCTAGATATTTCTGCTTTCAATACAGTTGGCCATGACTGAGCCCAAAGCCCAGGCTAACTTTACAGCAAAGGTAGTGTGTTATGTTACAAATAAGCTAGGTTAACTAGCAAGGGTAAAGGACCAGGGTAGCAGCCTTGGGAGGGGCCAGTGTCCTTGACTAGTAACAGTAGTATAACCAGCTTCTTTTCTCTGCTCAGGTCTCAGAGAGAAATCCCTGATGGTCTTACTAGCTGAGGCTGTGTTAGGGGGTTAGGCAGGTAATGAGGTAAAGCACAGAGTAGGGAGTTCAGAAGCCTCTCCCATCAAAGCTAAAGCACCACGCCCTGCCCCATGCCCAGGTGCTGGAGTTGGGACTCTTCCAGCACAGAAGGCATTCTCTTTGGGCTGCTTGCAGCCACGCAGAAAGCTGGGCCTCTGCCTTGAGAATATCTTGGGTCCAGCAGCTCTTTAGTCCTGGCATTTAGATTCTAGGCTTGAGGCTTCCCTTTAGTGCTCAGCTTCTCAGTTTAATAGCCATCACCTCCTGGGGCTGGAGCTGCAGTTGCCCCACCCCATGACAGCAGGGAAATAGAGAGGGGAACAGGATTTTTAAGTGCCGCAGGGACAGGACACTGGGTGTGCAAGCACGCTGGCTACGTGGTAGACCATCCTAGATTTCCATGGATGGAGTGTCTCCCCTCCTCCTGGTCCTGTTAGCAGCACAGGGTTTATCGGAAGCCTCAGTGGACACCTCTTTATTCTGAAGAGCAACTTCCACCCCTCCCTTTCCCATCATCAAACCTGAAAGCCTTTGTCAGGCTTTGCGTGTTGAAATCAGGATCACTGGCTGTAAGTTCTGGGAACCTGGGAGTCCTACCCCCCACAAACGAGAGCAAGATAACCTGCCCCCATGCTGAGCTCTCTGAATACTTTCTTTCTGTACATTCTGTATATTTGGTCCTATGTACATCTATATTACATCTCTCTCTATATATATGTATGTGTGTGTGTATATATATATATATATATATATATATTATCTCTGTTTCTCTTTCTTAGATAAACCTTTCATTTATTTATCATAGCTTAATTCCCCGAGCCTCCAGCTACTTCTTGTCTGCTAGCCCAAGTAAGACTCAAGGGTTTCATCGATTTCACTAGGTCCCCCCAGTACCACCCTTCCTCATCTTTGCACCCTGAGTATCCTCCCACATGAGTCATGTTGCCCATCCTCTGAAATCTCCTCCCTTAAGATCTGTGCCCAGTGCTCTCCTGACAGTCCAGGTCCAAGGTTGGTGTGGTCAGGGATCTCATTGCTCACCAGACCTGGCTGCTTCTAAAGCTTGCCTGATAGCCTGAAAGATGATTTCTGCTCAGAAGAGATGGGGGCTGTAGGCTAGAAAACCACTTAGGGTTGAGGGCAAGGGAGTGTTGTTCTCTGATGGGGCTTATAAGCCAGGTTATATCAAAAGGATGGTATGATTTAAAGTGCAATTTAGAGCAAAGTCAGGGATTGTGCAGGAGAATGAAAAAGGGTAAGTCAGAAAGTGTTTATTTTGTTATCCAAGAATCTGAGGAGTCTGGAGGCCTGGAATAGACAGCGAGGGAATGGGAAGAGCGTTTCTCAGGAAGGGAGCCACTGTGCAGAAGAAAGTAGATGGAGAATAATTTGCAAATAGATAAGAAGACACACACACACACACACACACACACACACACAATGCAGTGCTCTACCCTTACACGTTGAAAGAAATCAGGTGACTCCAACACTGAATAAAGTGTAGAGCCCAGAAGGTGACTCTTTGCCTTCTGTTTTCTGTCTCAGATTTGCAAGTTGTTCTGGTTCTTGTTTGCTTGAGAGCTAGGGAGTAATGTCAGGGTTTACAGTAAGTGGAGAATGAAGGGTTAGTTGAGTTCAAGGAGAGATCAATATAAGAGGATCTTGGGCAGTTGTAGTAAATGATAACCGTGGGTCCACTCTCCTGGCCAGTGTCCTTGACTAGTAACAGTAGTATAACCAGCTTCTTTTCTCTGCTCAGGTCTCAGAGAGAAATCCCTGATGGTCTTACTAGCTGAGGCTGTGTTAGGGGGTTAGGCAGGTAATGAGGTAAAGCACAGAGTAGGGAGTTCAGAAGCCTCTCCCATCAAAGCTAAAGCACCACGCCCTGCCCCATGCCCAGGTGCTGGAGTTGGGACTCTTCCAGCACAGAAGGCATTCTCTTTGGGCTGCTTGCAGCCACGCAGAAAGCTGGGCCTCTGCCTTGAGAATATCTTGGGTCCAGCAGCTCTTTAGTCCTGGCATTTAGATTCTAGGCTTGAGGCTTCCCTTTAGTGCTCAGCTTCTCAGTTTAATAGCCATCACCTCCTGGGGCTGGAGCTGCAGTTGCCCCACCCCATGACAGCAGGGAAATAGAGAGGGGAACAGGATTTTTAAGTGCCGCAGGGACAGGACACTGGGTGTGCAAGCACGCTGGCTACGTGGTAGACCATCCTAGATTTCCATGGATGGAGTGTCTCCCCTCCTCCTGGTCCTGTTAGCAGCACAGGGTTTATCGGAAGCCTCAGTGGACACCTCTTTATTCTGAAGAGCAACTTCCACCCCTCCCTTTCCCATCATCAAACCTGAAAGCCTTTGTCAGGCTTTGCGTGTTGAAATCAGGATCACTGGCTGTAAGTTCTGGGAACCTGGGAGTCCTACCCCCCACAAACGAGAGCAAGATAACCTGCCCCCATGCTGAGCTCTCTGAATACTTTCTTTCTGTACATTCTGTATATTTGGTCCTATGTACATCTATATTACATCTCTCTCTATATATATGTATGTGTGTGTGTATATATATATATATATATATATATATTATCTCTGTTTCTCTTTCTTAGATAAACCTTTCATTTATTTATCATAGCTTAATTCCCCGAGCCTCCAGCTACTTCTTGTCTGCTAGCCCAAGTAAGACTCAAGGGTTTCATCGATTTCACTAGGTCCCCCCAGTACCACCCTTCCTCATCTTTGCACCCTGAGTATCCTCCCACATGAGTCATGTTGCCCATCCTCTGAAATCTCCTCCCTTAAGATCTGTGCCCAGTGCTCTCCTGACAGTCCAGGTCCAAGGTTGGTGTGGTCAGGGATCTCATTGCTCACCAGACCTGGCTGCTTCTAAAGCTTGCCTGATAGCCTGAAAGATGATTTCTGCTCAGAAGAGATGGGGGCTGTAGGCTAGAAAACCACTTAGGGTTGAGGGCAAGGGAGTGTTGTTCTCTGATGGGGCTTATAAGCCAGGTTATATCAAAAGGATGGTATGATTTAAAGTGCAATTTAGAGCAAAGTCAGGGATTGTGCAGGAGAATGAAAAAGGGTAAGTCAGAAAGTGTTTATTTTGTTATCCAAGAATCTGAGGAGTCTGGAGGCCTGGAATAGACAGCGAGGGAATGGGAAGAGCGTTTCTCAGGAAGGGAGCCACTGTGCAGAAGAAAGTAGATGGAGGATAATTTGCAAATAGATAAGAAGACACACACACACACACACACACACACACACACACACACACACAATGCAGTGCTCTACCCTTACACGTTGAAAGAAATCAGGTGACTCCAACACTGAATAAAGTGTAGAGCCCAGAAGGTGACTCTTTGCCTTCTGTTTTCTGTCTCAGATTTGCAAGTTGTTCTGGTTCTTGTTTGCTTGAGAGCTAGGGAGTAATGTCAGGGTTTACAGTAAGTGGAGAATGAAGGGTTAGTTGAGTTCAAGGAGAGATCAATATAAGAGGATCTTGGGCAGTTGTAGTAAATGATAACCGTGGGTCCACTCTCCAGATTTTGTGGGTTTCTCTGTAAGGCTCGTCTTTACACAGATGCAAATACATATTCTGTATAAGTGTGTAGCTTATAACAATCCTGTGTGTGTGTGTGTGTGTGTGTGTGTGTGTGTGTACATTAGTTGCTATAGCCCACCAGGCTCCTCTGTCCATAGGATTCTCCAGGCAGGGATACTGGAGGGGGTTGCCAGTTCCTTCTCTAGATCATCCTGACCCAGGGATCAAACCTGGGTCTCCCAGATTGTAGGCAGATTCTTTACCATGTAGGTCACCAAGGAAACTCATAACAATTGGCTGGTCTACCTTAAATAATTTGCCACTTGATTCATACATTGACTCTATGTGAATCCATCTGGGGTGGGTACCTCTCATTTGGTACCTAAATGAGAACAAGGAGCACTCTTGGGATTTGGAGCTTTAGAGAAAGTTCTGGCATCCATACACCCTTCGTGACTTCATACCACAGTCCCCGTCAGGGAACAAGGAATGGCCTGAGTCTGATCTCGTAAAATATGCCTTTTAACTTGCCTGAAACTGGCTTCATGGCAGAGGAGAGAAGAGAGAAGACTGATACTCGTTTTATACTGTCTCGGGAATGGCTGAGGGAGACCATAGTTATTTGATCAGGAGGTGTAATTTCCTCCCCTCCCAGCACTGCCTTAACAGAATAGCTGGTACTTTTCAGAAGGACACTGGGAGGGGTAACAGTGAATAGTGCCTGCCAGCCACAGAGTTCTGCCTCTGCTCAGACCTTAAAGCCACACCGATTCCCAGAAGCTGTATACAGCAGTCTGGAAATCTGAGAATGTACTCGCATTTTGTGGGTTGGTTTAACTTTCCTGCGACTGTGCCCTGTGAGTCTAGTTTTAGTCAAGCATCAGCGTTAAGAGAGGAAGGCCCTTGCATTTTCCCTCCCTTCCTTCAGAGCTGGGGTTAAGGGGAGAGTGGGCTGGGAAGGAAAGTATCAGGGAAGCCAGCGACAGGGTAATCAGGAACACTATTTCCAGACCTTTCTCTGGGGCCTGGGCATTGGACTTTTTCTAGGGGAATGAATTGGGGGATGGTCATCACTTTATGGGACACAAGGAAACAGGGCTACCTGAGGACAGGTTCAAGGTTTGAAACAGTAGCTCTGTGTTAGTCACCCCACAGTGAAGAATTCAGTATTCAGGTTGGGTACAGGTGTGGTGGTTGTGTCTTTATGCTTTATATTCCCTGGGAGTAGAGGACATCTGTGTAGGAGCTGGATATCCAAAGAGAGAGTCCAGTTTAGAAACCAGAAAGAGGAGAACAGTAGGGACCAAGATCCTAGATTAGAGTCAGGAGTTGCCAACAGAAAAGTAAACTACACCATGAAAAACCCTGGCTTCTCTCCACAGGTTTCGGTGGAGAAAAATTACTCTGCAGACTATATTTCTGAGGGCATATACCCCATCAGAGAGAGTCTTGCCTTAGGTAACATGGGAAGTGGGAAGACAGAGAGGGAGGGGCCTCCAGCCTCAAAGTACCAGACACTGGTGGTAGTGGGAGGTGGGAGGGAGTCTATTCATCCAGCCGCACGGTCCTTCTAATGGGAGTCTCCAAGCATGGCTGAGGCCTTCTAAGCCACTTCAGCCTAATCTTCCCTCTCCTTCCCCCATTCTGGCTTAAGGGAGTTGTGCATCTTGGGGCCAAAGTAGGGTGAGGTGAAGGGAGGAAAACGTGGACTCCAGGTGGCCTCTGGGTTAAAGAAGAGGAAGTGGAGAAGGATGCTTCTGGGGTTCCCCAGTAAGCCTGGGTAACAAACATCCCTCACCCAGGAGCCACAAGAAGAAGAGAAACCAGAGGGATGGGATGGCGGGACTCCAAGCCGTCAGACATTGCTGATGCGCACGCTGACGGCACTGCCCTCCTTCTCAGCCTGCTCCCTTAACGACTCCTCCAACTTGAGCTTTTCGGGGTCTCCATAGCGTACAGTGCTGTCACGGAGGCTGCTTGGAGAGGCTACTTTCACCACTTGGTCAAAAAGGCTGAAGTCTGCTATGTATTTGCCACTGGCTGACAGCGAGATGGCGGGTATGAACTCATAGCCCCAGAGGATCTCCTCCGGCAGGTAGGAAGTGCGCACCTGGCACGTGGCACTGGGGATTCCACTGTCCCACTTAGGATCAGCACCAGCTCGAAGTCGCCCTCACCGCTGCGGAGGGGGAGGTCTTTCAAGGGACTGGTCTCATCTACCACGTGGTAGAAAGTAAGGGGGAGGATGAGGAAGGGGCTGTCAGAGGCTGTATCCACTTGGAAAGTCACATTGACCTGGTTGAGGCGGATGTTCTCCCCCTCCTTGGTCTGGTGGGTCTGAAGCAGTTTGCCTGTCACCTGGCAGCCAATGAGGAGGCTCTTCCGCATGTTGGCCACTCGGATCATAAGGCAGGGCTTCCCATTGTGGGCGGCTACGACTGCGTGCTGGCTGAAACGGATGGTCTCCGCCCGCTTCTTGGGCCGGGCAATCTTTGCCAGGAAGGTACCTGTGATGAAGATTTCCAGGATGGTGGTGAGCACCAGCTGGGCAATAAGAAGCACAATGGCTAGTGGGCACTCCTCGCTGATGTAGCGGAAGCCATAGCCAATGGTGGTCTGGGACTCGAGGGAAAAAAGGAAGGCCCCAGTGAGCGTGTGCACCTGTACCACGCAGGGGGTGTGGTTGGCTGGGGGGCCCAGCTCCAGCAGGTCTCCATGGGCCACGGCTACCAGATACCACACCACACCAAAGAGGAACCAGGTGCCTGCGAAGGTGGCAGAGAAGAGCAGGAGCTTGTAGCGCCACTGCATGTCAATGAAGGTGGTCCAGAGGTCCTTGAGGTAGAGGAAGCGCTTGTCAGCGATGTGCTCCATTCTCACGTTGCTTCGACCATCTTTAGTGAGGACTCTCCTCCTCCGAATCCCTGGGCCCATTAGGGGCCGGCTTTCCGTCTGAGTGGTCTGGCTATAATACACCTTGGCAACCGAAGTCATCTGCAGAAAGCAAGACAGCATAATGAGAGCTACTGCAGAAATCCAGCCAACTCCCAGCCACCCCCTTCCCAACGGAAAGGAAGAAGAAGTATTCATTTCAGTGCCACTGGTCTGTTCTCTTATTAGCAAATGTTTACTGAGCACTTGCAACATGCAGGCCCTGTAGTGCAAGATGCTGAAAAGTCAAAAATGAAGCTGACAGCTGACAGCAACCTTGCTCTCCAAGAATTCACAGCCTAGTGAGAAAGATACTTGTTCAGCAAAGCAAACAATTGCAATGTAATTCTTAGGAGAGGCAGAGAAGAAAAAGTAATACGTTCCCAGTTCCTTGAAGGTGGCAGTGGTACTAAAGAGGGCTCTGCTGGTCTCCTTTCACCACAAAACTGCTTCTGTGAAGATCCCTAATTCTGAAATAGGATCTTCCCTACCATCTTGAATGACACCAGCAAGAAAGACTCTCCTGTTGTTATCCTTGCAAGTCAGTCCCCCTGAACACACATATGCCCTTAATTTCTCCATTCTGTCCCCAACCTCCACATCAGTGCTCACTGGTGATACTAAGATACTGTTCTAGCTGAGAAGATAGCAGAAACTACCCGTTCTTCCACCCCTCAAGATGTTCTCTAAGCACCCAGCCCATTTCACCATTTATTATTGTCATTCATTATCATTATTATCTTCATCTTTTTTGCATTATCTAGGTTGGGGTCTGGAGTGGTGTCAGAAAGAGCATAGACAGAACTGAGCAAAAGTAAACAAGCGATGGTGTAGGAAAAACATCAAACTGAAGCCTCCTGGCAGCACTGGGCCATTTTCCCAAGGACTGGGAGAGATGCCAGATTGTAGATGGCAAAATTGTCTTGACTGAGTGAAGTAGAGAGTTGGGAGTGTATATGAGCTTGTGACTATGTGTGCTCAAGTTCAGATTTAGGAGTGCTGTTTGTCCTGATAGTAGAAAGTGGGACAAGTCTCTGAAATAGAAGACAACTCATTTAATACAAGGTGCTTGGTATCTCTGCCCAAGGAATAACTTGTTTTTTCCCAGCAGAGAAAGGATTATAATAAATTGAGCCCTTGAACTTGATATCTGCCAGCCAGACCTTCTGGGAAGGAGCAGGTGATCTCTGGGGAGTTTGTTTCTTCTTGGAGAATACAGAGAGGCTCATCACCTTCTCCATCTCAGAAGTCTGTCCTATTGCATTTTATCCTGCACACTGCCCCTTAGCCTGTATTTCCATGGCCTTATTGCTAGAAAACTCTAAATTATCTAGGTCCATTCATATATCCACCCAGTCAGTCAGTTCAGTTGCTCCATTGTGTCCAACTCTGCGACCCCATGGACGACAGCACACCAGGCTTCCCTGTCCATTACCAACTCCTGGAGCTTGCTCAAACTTGAGTTTGAGTCAGTGATGCCATCCAACCATTTCATCCTCTGTCATCCCCTTGTCCTCCTTCTTTCAATCTTTCCCAGCATCAGAGTCTTTTTCAATGAGTCAGTTCTTTGCATCAGGTGGCCAAGTATTGGAGCTTCACCCAAGGAGACACAAAATGGGAGATCACCAACAGACAAGAATCCAAGAATATTCAAAGACAACCAGCAGTGCATTTTACACTGCCCACTTGAAACTCATCCACGCGAGACTCCTCAGCCAGACATGGCTATTTTGGAGAAGGAGACCCTGTACTTCTGAAGTTTGAAAAAATTTTATTTAGGGCCCAAGTAAAGCCCCATTCAGTACTCAGTAATATTAATAAAAGAAACAATCACCACAAAACTTGCCTCTGTGTGCCATTCACAGTTTCCATGTTAGCATGCTTCTCATTTGACCCTCAAACTCTTGAAAGAAGTGAAACTTCTATAGAAGATTTTGAAGAACAGAGGAATCCAAACAGGCATGCTAGAAAGTTGTGGATGAGTGAGCATGATTTTAATTTTCAAAGAGAAAATTTAAGTGCATTTCACAAATTACAGAGGTAGACCATAGACAAGACTCTAGAATGGAACATTAAGATAGTGAATACTTGGACAGGGTTGGGGAAAGGCAGTTATCAGCAGGACCCAGGATGGGGTTACTAAGAACAAGTCAAATGACACTAATCTAATTTTCTTCTTTGATAAGGTTACTAATTTGGCATGTCAGAAAAATGCAGTAGAGAAAGTGCACTGAAGCAAGATTTTTTTTTTTATAAGATCTCTCATTATGTCCTTGGGGATAGAGACAAATGAACAAAATGCTTCTCTAATTGGTGGCTTAAAAATAAAAAATCAGTTTTACTGGTGAGTGGATGAGAGCCTGAAATAAGCTTTCTAATGATGTGCCAGAAAGCTTTATCTTTGGTCTTGCCCTTAGTCAATGTTCTTAACACTAATTTTATTCAAAAATATAGAACACATGGCTGTCGATTATGCAGATGACACAGAGCTGGGACAGATCAAAATTAAGCCAGATGAGTGGGCCAAATATAACAAAAAGGATAAACTTGGATTACATATTTGGGTCTAAAAATTACCTGAGCAAGTTTTGCAATTGGAAAGATGTGATTTCATAAGCAGAACGATGAAAGTGTAAGCATTTTAGCAGAAAGTAATCCAATGTGAGTTACTTATGTGTTTCGGTTGCCAAAAAAGCAGTGCAATTGTAAGTTCCTTGAGATGAACTAAAATATCTAAAGATTCAGTTGAGTCTGTTCATCTCACATCTGCAGTATTGAGTCTCAAGGAACAATCAAGACATGAGGGTCTTCAGAACCAAATCACGTGAGAAGTGGTTGAAGGTAATGGAGAAGTTTACTTGGGAGAAGAGGCAGTCTGAGGGATATGAAGGCTATGTGAGAATATTTGGTTTGAATGCACTGCCATGTAAACAGAAGTTTGAATTTGAGCTCCAAGAGGAACAACTGGGACCACTGAGTTTAAACCATCAAGAAAAAGATTCCAGAGTGATATGAAGAACAATGTAACAAATGTAGAAAGAGCATCTCAAAAGGTAGAGAGTACCCTGCCCCTGGAAGTGTTCGACGCCGGGTAGGATGAGAACTTTACAGAGATTCTATAGAGGAGATTAGAGCTTTGGGTGGGAGGGTTAAAGACTGTCTTTAAGTTTCTAACTACATTCATAGAAGATCAAGATGCCTGCCTCCTCCCCGTCTCTATCCCCTCACTTTATACCGTGACATCCTGAGATCCTGCACTGAAGTCCTAGCTTTGCTTGTGCTGAGGAGAGACCCTGTCTGGGGAAATGGAAGCTCTTGGGGCTCAAGGAAAGCCTTGCTTATTGTTACTGAAGCAAGATTTTTTTTTTTATAAGATCTCTCATTATGTCCTTGGGGATAGAGACAAATGAACAAAATGCTTCTCTAATTGGTGGCTTAAAAATAAAAAATCAGTTTTACTGGTGAGTGGATGAGAGCCTGAAATAAGCTTTCTAATGATGTGCCAGAAAGCTTTATCTTTGGTCTTGCCCTTAGTCAATGTTCTTAACACTAATTTTATTCAAAAATATAGAACACATGGCTGTCGATTATGCAGATGACACAGAGCTGGGACAGATCAAAATTAAGCCAGATGAGTGGGCCAAATATAACAAAAAGGATAAACATTGGATTACATATTTGGGTCTAAAAATTACCTGAGCAAGTTTTGCAATTGGAAAGATGTGATTTCATAAGCAGAACGATGAAAGTGTAAGCATTTTAGCAGAAAGTAATCCAATGTGAGTTACTTATGTGTTTCGGTTGCCAAAAAAGCAGTACAATTGTAAGTTCCTTGAGATGAACTAAAATATCTAAAGATTCAGTTGAGTCTGTTCATCTCACATCTGCAGTATTGAGTCTCAAGGAACAATCAAGACATGAGGGTCTTCAGAACCAAATCACGTGAGAAGTGGTTGAAGGTAATGGAGAAGTTTACTTGGGAGAAGAGGCAGTCTGAGGGATATGAAGGCTATGTGAGAATATTTGGTTTGAATGCACTGCCATGTAAACAGAAGTTTGAATTTGAGCTCCAAGAGGAACAACTGGGACCACTGAGTTTAAACCATCAAGAAAAAGATTCCAGAGTGATATGAAGAACAATGTAACAAATGTAGAAAGAGCATCTCAAAAGGTAGAGAGTACCCTGCCCCTGGAAGTGTTCGACGCCGGGTAGGATGAGAACTTTACAGAGATTCTATAGAGGAGATTAGAGCTTTGGGTGGGAGGGTTAAAGACTGTCTTTAAGTTTCTAACTACATTCATAGAAGATCAAGATGCCTGCCTCCTCCCCGTCTCTATCCCCTCACTTTATACCGTGACATCCTGAGATCCTGCACTGAAGTCCTAGCTTTGCTTGTGCTGAGGAGAGACCCTGTCTGGGGAAATGGAAGCTCTTGGGGCTCAAGGAAAGCCTTGCTTATTGTTCCCAACATAATAGTCTATGATTATATATCATTTGGGGGCTTCCCTAGTGGCTCAGTTGGTAAAAAATCCACTTGCAATGTGGGAGACCTGGGTTCGATCTCTGAGTTGGGAAGATCCTCTGGAGAAGGGAAAGGCTACCCACTCCAGTATTCTGGCCTAAAGAATTCTAAGGACTGTATAGTCCATGGGGTTGCAAAGAGTCAGACACGACGAGTGACTTTAACTTTACTTCACTTCATATATCATTTTACAGCTTATGAGACATATAATTTGACCCCCACACCATGAGGTAAGTAGGAAATGCATCACTAAAAACTAAGTTTCAGAGATGTTTGCTCCAGGTGGATTTGAAGCCAGAACCCAAGTCTTCTGGCTCCAGAACTTTTAAATTATAGCAACTGCTTCTGTATATCCCAAGTTCATTCTCACCATCTCATGTTCTCAGGAAGTACCTCTGTAGTCTCCTGTATAGAGGAGCACAGCTGAGACAGAGAAGACGGGGCCCAGAGCTTCTAGAGGCCAGTGTTAAGGCTACAGTTTCTTGGGCAGTGGAGGTTTGGCTACTGGCTAGTGGTGACTGCTGCCTCCAACTGTGGGCCTGCTGTTGCCAGCCTTTGTATCTGCCTGCTCCAGCTGTTATATGCTGCTCCCAGCTATTGCGCTACCTCCCACCGCCAGGCAGCTTTGTTCTCCACAGTAGTGAGAATCAGAAGTGGGTAAACAAATGTGCTACACTCCACCCCCAGGGCTGGCTGGGCCCCGGAGAAGGGGGCAGCACAGAGTTCTGGAAATTGTTTTGTTGCTGCCCCACCGGAAACATACATAACTGTCTCCTCTAGAGGGTGCTGTTTCCCCAGAACAGTCCCAGCCAGATACCAGGGACAGTCGCTGAAGAATTCCGAAAACAAAAGCAGCCTCTCAGCTGTCAGACACAATTACCTTCTTTCTACTCCAAAAATTAAGCTAATGAGTCCCTAAAACAAAGGCCAGTCACACCTACAGTGATGTCCGGCACATTCCCTTAGCAAACACCTCACCCTCCTGATTCACGCCTGCAGATGGATCTAAGCTTTATTTCTTTATCTAAGAGCTCACGAGTCATTTATTCTCCAGAATGGATTTATCAGAGCCTTCTTGAATACCGGACTGCTCTGCAGTATGCACACTCTTGTGATTAAAACTGATTCCTGGCCCCGCATTGCTCTGAGCACAACATTCAAGGCTCTTCGTGATTTGGTCCTTGCCTCCTCCTCCTTGGCTTTGGGCTGGCCACATTTCTGCTCATATCCTAGACTCCAGCTCCATTAAGCCCCTCACATCTACCTCTACCTCTGGATCTGCTTTCACTCTGCCCCACTCCTTGCCCACCAGGATGATGACCTTCAGTTTCTCTTTCAAAACTCAACTCACTCAAGTGTTAGCTGCACCCTTGGAAGCCTGCCTGACCCTTGAAGAAACAGTTCATCTCCACCTCCCCGCCTCCAGCAAGAGTTTACTAAGCATACTTTGTACACATTCCTATTTTCAAACATCATGGTGTTTTGCAACGGTTTGTTTACAATTGTTTGCCATCTGTGAGCCTGAATTTAAGGCCACAGACTGTGCACATCACCTGTTTCACTGGTGCTGAGTGCAGTTTGTTAAGAAAGTCTGAGTAAAAGGACGACTAGAACCCTGATTTGGACAAACAGAGGCCTGAGTCAGGGCTGCAGCCAGGTGCACAGGTGTTTACAAATTCTTTTTTCAAAAGGTGGGATAGAGCAAGCCCCAGGCACAGGTCCCAGCTCCCTCTGGATCTGCAGTTCCCTTTCCAAGAGGATGAAGGAGGAGAACATGCCTATTCACAGCTGTGGGAATTGGGGAGGACTCTGCCAAAAGGCATGACCAGAAAGGATGCTTCAGCCCCCTCCCTGAGGCAGTGGAGGAGGGGCGGGTGAGAGCTGTGTGCCCGGCAGGCTGGGAGTGGGGTGGGCGGGGAAGCGGCCCTGAGCAAAGAGCTTTATCTGTCCTCTCTGGCAAGAGCAACCGGAATGAAGAAGCTTTGGGATACGACTCCTAAATGCATCCATTTCCATGTCTGAATGAATTCTCTTTCTTCTACTTCTGCCCCTCTTTTGTTTCCTAAATAGTTAACAGTGCCAGGACTTCCCTGGTGGTCCAGTGGGTAAGACTTCGTGCTCCAGTAAAGGAACCCTCAGAATGGGAGAAAATAATTGCAGATGAAACAACTGACAAAGGATTAATCTCCAAACTATACAAGCAGCTTATGTAGCTCAATACCAGGAAAACAAACAACCCAGTCAAAACAATGGGTGGACGACCTAAACAAACATTTCTCCAAAGTAGCCATACAGATGTTCAACACACACATGAAAAGATGCTCAGCATCACTCATTATCAAAGAAATGCAAATACCAACTACAATAAGGTATCACCTCACACCAATCAGAATGGCCATCAGTAAAAAATCTACAAGCTAATGCTGGAGAGGATGTGGAGAAAAGAAATCTTCTTGCACGGTTGGTAGGAAAGTAAATTGATGCGGCCGCTATGGAGAACAACATGAAGAGTCCTTAAACACACACATACACACACACACACACACACACACACAAACCCTAGGAATAGAACTACCACATGACCCAGCAATCCCTCTACTGGCCATATATCCTGTGAAACTCATAACTGGACGGGGCACATGTATCCCAATGTTCATTGCAGCACTTTTTTACAGTAGCTAGGACATGGAAGCAGCCTAGATGTCAATCGACAGATGAATGAATACAGAAATTGTGGTACATATATACAACAGAATGTTACTCAGCTTTTAAAAAGTATGTATTTGAGTCAGTCCTAATAGGTGGATGAACCTATAGCCTATTGTACAGACTGAAGTAAGTCAGAAAGACAAATACTGTATATTAAGCATATATATGGAATCTATAAAGATGGTACTGATGGATCTATTTGCAGGGCATCAGTGGAGATGCAGATATAGGGAACAGACTTGTGGACAAAGTGAGGGAGAGAGAGGATGAGATGAATTGAGAGTAGCATGGAAACATACATTAGCACATGTAAACTAGATACCCAGTGGGAATTGGCTGTGTGACACAGGGAGCTCAACCCAGTGCTCCATGATAACCGAGAGGGCTGGCTGGGGAGGGAGCTGGCAGGGAGGTCCAAGAGGGAGAGAACGTATGTATATCTGTGGCTGACTCATGTTGATGTATGGCAGAAACCAGCACAATATTGTAAAGCAAATACCTTTCAATAAAAAAAATTTTTTTTAAAGACTCTGTACTCCCAGTGTAAGTGGCACAGGTTTGATCCCTGGTCAGGGAATTAAGATCCTGCATGCATGATGCAGTCAAAAAAATTTTAATAGTTAACAGTGCCATAACCTCCAAGTTAACTGCATTGAAAATGTTTCATAACATCTCAAACTCTGCTCTTTCCACATCTCAATATTCATCAGGTGCCGCATGCTGTGGATTTGTTTCTTATGCCTCTTCTCCCTCATTTCATTCTCTGAGTTCAGGTCCTTAATACCTTTTGGCTGAATCATCAACCTCCTACTCATCACCTGTCTCTACTCTTTCTCTCCCCAGTCTTCCTACACTGCTGCTGGATCGCTCTTCCTAAGCTACGCCTCTGATCACAAATCAGTACACACGCATCAGTACTTCACATAGCATGTCTACTCTCATGGCACTCCTAGGAGGTATTAAGGTTACGATCCTTATTTTATGAATGAGGAAACTGAAGCTAAGGGAGATGATGTCATTGGTAAATTGAAGTCTTTGGCCTCCCAAACCTTTCTGCCTCCAAACTTCATTTGTCATTATACTATAACTATCTCAGATCCTTCCCCAGCTCAATCCCTTCTACTCTTGGTGTAGGTTTGACAGATGATGACTCCACTAGGTATCAAACAGAGGCCAAACTCAGTCTGGAGCATTCACAGAGTCTGCTTCTGTACCTTCTTCCCAGCCTTATTTCCTGCCTCTTCTGTCCTTGGCAAACTTCAGACAAACCAGTAGTCCCCTGCTCCCTATTGCACAAACCCAGGTTTTCCTGCCTTCAAAGGACTGTTCATGCTCTTGTCTCTTCCTGGACTCCCTCTCTCCTTGTCTCCTTGTCTCCTTCAGAGCCCATTTCAAGTTATTCCTCTTCCATGAGGACTTCTCTGACCCCCACAGCCTTATGTAAAGCCTCTGAAAAAAATATATATGTGTGTATATTTATATTCCATCTATATCTTCTATTGCACATCTACTTGGTATAACATGTATCTTCTACTACAAAGAAGTTTATTGAAATAAGGATCCAGGTATAGCATATTTCGATTAGCCTGACGTATGATTAACACGTTTGACACACAGTAGGTACTCAAGAAGTAGTTTCAGTCAGTTCAGTTGCTCAGTTGTGTCTGACTCTTTGCAACCCCATGAATCACAGCACACCAGGCCTCCCTGCCCATTACCAACTCCCGGAGTTCACTCAAACTCATGTCCATCAAGTTCGTGATGCCATCCAGCCATCTCATCCTCTGTTGTCCCCTTCTCCTCCTGCTCCCAATCCCTCCCAGCATCAGGGTCTTCTCCAGTGAGTCTACTCTTTGCATGAGGTGGCCAAAGTATTGGAGTTTCAGCTTTAGCATCAGTCCTTCCAATGAACACCCAGGACTGATCTCCTTTAGGATGGACTGGTTGGATCTCCTTGCAGTCCAAGGGACTCTCAAGAGTCTTCTCCAACACCACAGTTCAAAAGCATCAATTCTTCAGCACTCAGCTTTCTTCACAGTACAACTTTCACATCGATGCATGACTACTGGAAAAACCATAGCCTTGACTAGACTGACCTTTGTTGGCAAAGTAATGTCTCTGCTTTTAAATATGCTATCTAGGTTGGTCATAACTTTCCTTCCAAAGGAGAAAGTGTCTTTTAATCTCATGGCTACAATCACCATCCACAGTGATTTTGAAGCCCCCCCCCCCATAATAAAGTCTGGCACTGTTTTCACTGTTTCCCCATCTATCTACCATGAAGTAATGGGACCAGATGCCATGATCTTCATTTTCTGAATGTTGAGCCTTAAGCCAACTTTTTCACTCTTCTCTTTCACTTTCATCAAGAGGCTTTTTAGAGGCAGCAACCACCACTGCTCAGAGCCCCTGGGAATCCACGTGTACTGGCGGTTGGGCATACTCAGGATGATTGGAGGACTGGGTAATAAGAGGACCTTGGCAAACCATCCACTGAGAGTTCCTTAAAAATCTTGAAGCATGCGACAATGGCCAAAGGATAGCTGGTATTGTCTTAAGTCACTATTGCAATAAAGATACTACTCATTATACCATAATTCAGTAAATAAAAATAAACAGGTTGTAAAATCAGAGTTTATGGAAGCACAAATGGGGAACCAGAGCATATTAAGAAAGCATAAATAATTCAGAAGTGGTTACTACTTAAATTTTTTTTTGCCAAGTTTTAAGGGACGGTCATATTTCATAATAATTACAGATCTCAATGTTGATTTAATTTTTCTAGTACCATTCTGTCTCCTTGTACTCTATTTGGAGAATACATGTAGTCTATTTTAAAACATTACAACTGAATGGAGGATACTTCCCCTCTGCCCAGGTCGAAAATTGTCAAACTTTCCCCCCATTGTTTGCTTTAAAAAACACTCTCATTCTGATAGAAAACTAAAGATTAAACAACAATTCTAAACCTTCCAGCCATGCATCGATTTGTAGTAATTGTCTTGCTTCTTTCTTTTTCCTAAACAGTTATATTCTCTGGACATGTGAGTCCTACAGTTTCTTTCCATTCTTCTCACAGGCGTTCATTTCTCTGATTAGAGATCAGAATGCTTATTTCATTCAGCCCAGTGCTGGCAAATTATTGGTGCTCGGGAGATTATTATTCTCAAGCCGTGCAGAGAGAGCACTTGCTTTTTTTTTTTCCATACCTGAAATGGAAATCACATAGTTTAAGTGAAATTTTTGACAAGATTAGTGATTAAGTCAACATGTAATTATTTGGGATTTCAAAACTTTTTCTTGTTCTTTGTAAACAGAAAATCTACAAATGAAAACTTGTGAAGAAGTTGAAATCAGCCAGACATATCACTTCCTCATGCCGGCCAAAGAAGTCCCCTCTATTTCTGAGTCTCCTGGACTCCTTGTAGGAAAGCTCCACCATCTTTACGTCTGTAGACTGTCTCACTACTATACCCCCACTTGGAATATAGTAAGCACCCAGTTAATGTTGGTGGTTACTATTATAATGATTAGGATCAAAATCTAGAATCTATCCCATTTCTTCAAGGCCCAAACCTAGGAAGCTTACTCTCTTAGCCAGCTTGGGCTTTCATAACAAAATCTTATAGACTGAAAGGCTTAAACAACATTTATTTCTCAGTTCTGCAGGCTGGGAGTTCCAAGATCAAAAAGCTGGCAGATTCATTTCCTACTGAGGATCCTCTCCCTGGCTTGCAGATGGTCACCTTCTCATTGTCTTCATGAGGCAGGGAGAGAGGGAAGGAGGATGGAAGTTCTCTGATGTCTCTTATTATAAAAGCACTATTCCCATTACAAAGTCTGTCTGTGGCTCAGACGGGAAAGAATCCACCTATGACTCAGGAGGTGCAGGTTTGATCCCTAGGTCAGGAAGATCCCTGGAGAAGGGCATGGCAACCCACAACCTTCTTGCTTGGAGAATTCCATGGACACAGGAGGTTGGCGGACTGCAGTCCATGGGGTCTCAAAGAGTCAGACACGACTTGAGTGACAGCATGCACATTCCCATCCTAAAGGCCCCACCTCAAGACCTCAACTAAACCTAATTACCTTCCAAATGGTCCATCTCCAGACATCTTCACATTGGGGGTTAGGGTTTTATACATGAATGGTGGGCACAGGGAGCCATAATTTAGTTAACAACATTCAGCTCCTGACCCCCCCATAATTCATATATTTCTCATATGCAGAATACATTTATTCTATCTCAATAGCCCTAAAAGCCTTAATCAGCATCAAGTCTAAAGCCTAAGGTCCATAATCTCACTTAAGTATCATCCGAATCACCTATGGGTGAGACTTGAAATATGATTGATCCTAAGACAAAATTCCTCTCCAGCTGTGAACCTGTAAAACCAGATGTGCTTCCCAAATGCAGTGATGGGCTGGGCATAGGAGAGATGTTCCCATTCCCAAAGGAGACATAGAAACTAAGGGTGACAAATCCCAAGTAAACCCAGAAGGCAGCAAAGCAGATTTCATTATCTCTTAGGGCTCAAGAAGAATCCTTTTTGGTTCCAGTTTTACCCTCTGAGCCCTCTGGAGAGGCAGTGTCACCCCCAGCGTGACCCTGAGGAAGCTTGAACAAGGCACCCTCTCCCCAGGGTTCCATGGGGCCTGCTCCGGTGTGTCTCAGAGAGAGGTCCCTCCCCTGAGGCACGGGGCGAGGGCAAGCTGACCATTATTCTGATATTCAAAAGCCAGGCTGATATTTTGTACCATATTCTTATTCTCTTTAAAGTAGGCTCTGTTGTATCTATAATGTCCTGAACTTAAGCAGCAGGAATTTCAAGTTCACCAGTAAGTAGAAGCTACCCTTTGGCAAAGGTTACCAATGCGAGGGAATAATCAGAAAGGACAAATGTTAGTGATCCATTGTGATTTTTAGGTTTCCTGAAGCTTTCATAGTCCTCTGTTAGATTAAGATGTGCAAATGTCTGTCTGTCTCGAAGCACTGCTCAATCCTAAGAGATAAGACACCTCCTTTGCTTTTCATGGCCTGGAATATCTGACTGCTCATGCTTTAAATTCTTCACCTGACAATGAATATACCCTGGGATAACATTCATCTCTCAGGCAGCACACATCAAACATTTTTTAATCCCTATCTTTGACACACACCATACACCTCATGAATAATTAAGTAATGACTCACAATTGGCCCATTTTTCTTCCCTTTCTTACTTTGCAGACTTCAAAGGACTTTTGTACAGGCAGAAGGTGAGGTTGGTGGTAAAAATCAACCTAAATTATCTTCTCCCTCAGTATACGTTTTTGCTAAGGAGAACTTCATGCTTCAGTCATGATGAGAGAAAGCCAAATCTTCAGCTTCAAAGCTTTCAAGTCTTGAACAAATCCCTACTCGCTTCAAACCATCATTCTGAATTCCACCTGCAACAGCTCACTCATCTGAGCAGATCTGTGTGCAGTTACTTAAACCGTCACTAACCACAGTGGGATCCTCCTACTGAGCAAAGTTGTGCAAGTGGAGACCAGATTTTCCAAGGTAGAAACACGTGGTTTCCACAGCAGCAGGGCGGTGTAGGAGCGCATAAGGAGATGGAGTCAGGGCAGCGTATGATAAAATCTGCAGTGCATGCTCTCCATTAAATATTTTAATGGCTTAGTTTTCATGGCAAAAAGCTAACTGAAAGTAATCCTTAGAACAAATCCTCAGCGAATCAATTCCCTTTGAAAGAAAAAAGAAAAAGTCAAGTGACTCACTGCTCCGTGGTGATCTAGATGGGAGAGAAATTCAGAAGGGAAGGAATATGTGTATACACATGGCTGATTCACACTGCTGTGCAACAGAAACCAGCACAACCTGGTGAAGCAACTATACCCCAATAAATACATTTTTTAAAAGTGTCATGAGAATTGGATTCATGAATTGAATCCAATTACAGTGGAGGCTAATACAAACATCCTTCAGAAATGTGCCGCAGACTTTCATTTAGCATTGATGATGGCATATTTGCCCTTCAATGAGTCATAGTTCAAGGCTTCCCAGGAGGCACTAGTAGTAAAGAATCCATCTGCCAATGCAGGAGACACAGGAGATGTGGGTTTAATCCCTGCGTTGGGAAAATTCTTTAGAGGAGGGAATAGCAATCCACTCCAGTATTCTTCCTGGAAAAATTCCATGGAGAGAGGAGCCTGGCAGGCTACAGGCCATGGGGCTGCAAAGAGTTGGACACGACTGGGCACAGGCGCACAGGTCATGTTAGGTATTTAATTATTTTATGAGACTTTTGGATTTAACTTCTCTTATTTAGTTATCCATTGTTCTTAATAAGAGGGAAAAAATGTGTTCAGTGCCCATGAATAGGATGCAATTAGCTTTCTTGCAAATCCATGTTGGCCCCTGGGTCACACCTTGGGAGGCATCCCCATAGGGACTGACATTGGCACTTGGTTGTTCTTGTATTCCACCAAAGGCACAGCACATGATCTGGCACCTTCCTAGACAAGTTCAAGATGAACATGGGCCTGGTGTAACATCCCTTATGAGTAAACAATTAGTACCTTCCCTGTAGGATTGTCTTCCCCATTAAATGTCATGCAGATTAAATGAGTTCATTCACAGAGAGTGTTCAGAACAGTGCCTGGCACCAGGGAAGCGTTCAGTGAATAATCATCATTATTTGGTTACTATTGTTGCTCTTCCTGTTATTGTATCAACCCATGAAAGGGCAATTAGGGCAACAAATCTTTATATATTTTTGGTCCTTGCTGAAACAGGTGACATCCTGTATGGTGTGGGCACATCCAAGGGGAAGACACTTCACTAGAACACTTGATATTTTTACAATCAATTTCATGTGGAGATCTCAGAGAAAACTTTCATAACACGGAATATATGATTCAATAAAGGTAGTACAGAGAGAGGTCACTGGGTCAAAATCAAAAACAAACTTTTCTCTGTTTCAGGGCTGGTATTCTCAGTTCTGAATGAGTGTGTGGCCAAAGCAGATAAAGGAAGCTGTGGAGAAGGAAAGACCGGAAGGAAGAGAACACAGTATAAATTTAGGGAAGGAGGAATTTAGGGAAGTATTCTTTTTTAATAGGACAGAGCTGGGCATATCACATTCCATTCATTCACCATTCATTCTGAATTTTCTAAGAAAATCAAACTTAAATTCTCAACTGAATCCCACTATCCTCTCAAAATAATTTAGCCCATCAAAGCACACATTCCAGGGTTTACTAAATCTATATGCAGTCATTTCATTAGTCAAGGGATCCCATTTTCCCACTTATTCTTTCCCAACACCTGAATATGAAATACTTTCCCACACCAGCCGATGCACAAACTCTGCACTTCACAATCAGGCTTTAGGCATGATGTTTGAGTATCTCTGATTCCCTTTGACTTTAAAATTCAAATTAAATTATATGTTGCTGAGTTCAGAGTGTTTCCAGGAACCACATTTATTTATTTTTTAATTTTTGGCTGTACCCTACAGTATGTTGGACCTTAGTTTCCTGACCAGTGATTGAATGCCCCCTGTCCCCCACAGTGGAGGTGGAGTCTTAATCACAGCATCACTAGGGAAGTCTCTGGAACCACATTTTAGTAGTATCAGAGAAGAGAGATGCTAGGCTTAAGTGGCGATTGGCAGGGAATAGTGAGAGAGTAACAGGTGAAGAAAAAGTCATAGTTAAGGCTCAGGATCCACAGACAAGTTAGTAATCTGTCAAAATATTCAAATGTTAGACCTAGACAGGCATGTTGGTTGAATAGGAATGACAAGATGCTGAGGTATAAAACCAGGGTTAAATGAAGGCTCTCTATAGTATCAGGGCTTCCCTGATAACTCAGCTGGTAAAGAATCCACTTGCAATGCAGGAGACCCCGGTTTGATTCCCCAGTTCGATTCCTGGGTTGGGAAGATTCCCTGGAGAATGGAAAGGCTACCCATTCCAGTATTCTGGTCTGGAGAATTCCATGGACTGTATAGTCCATGGGGTTGCAAGGAGTCCAACAAGACTTGGGTGACTTTCACTTCACTGTATAATATGAATATTCTCCAGGGACATAAAATGAGTGGAAGAGGCATCAGTTCCACTAAATCCCCGGGGAGAGGGCAGTTGTGTACAGAGAGCAATTTGCTAGTGATCAGTCCACAGAACCAACAGAATTAAGGGCTTCTGAGCATTTTCCTTAAACTCAGCCCCATGAGCCAATCGCACAGTCCCCCCTGGGGGTGACTAATAGTAAGAGAGAAGAGATTCTCCCTCTGCTTTGGTGGATTATAAACTCGGACTTGGAAAGGACAAATGGCAGCTTGTTTTTCAAGAATCTGTTTTTAAAAACAAAGGATTTACCTAGATATCTTTTCCAGGTAAATCCTTTGTCTCTTCACTGTATGAAATTCCTCATTAACTAAACAACTGCATTTAGTTACCCACAAATGTTGGAGCCACTTGGCAGATGGTCCAGCATCAGTATATATGTCATGAGGAAGTTTGTCATGTCAGTACCTTTTAGAGACCCAAGTAACATCCTTGCAATGTTCAATTAATATTTTAGTACTAATCCCAAGAAGCTTCCCTGCTTGCTCAGCAGTAAAGAATCCGCCTGCCAGTGCAGGAGATGCAAGAGACTTGGGTTCAATCCCTGGGTCAGGAAGATCCCCTGGAGGAGGAAATGGCAACCCATTCCAGTACTCTTGGCCTGGAGAATCCCACGCACAGAGGAGCCTGGAAGGCTATGGGGTCACAAAAAGTCGCACATGACTGAGTGACTAAACTGAAACTGGACTAATATTCTCAAGTAAATCTTTCATTTCTAATACCTTTGGACTTTCATCATCTATAAAAATTCTTCATCCCCTTAAAAATTTAATTTAATATCAGGGGGTTGGGGAAGAACATTTATTTACATATAAATAAGTAAAATTCAAGTCCTAGGTATTTGTATGTTAATTTCCTACAGAGCAGAAAAAAAAAATTAGTTGGGAGGTGGTGTCTTAGAGAGGTCCAAGAGGGAGGGGATATATGCATACAAAAATAATAATAATAAATTTAAAATTAAAAAAATAAAATAAATAAGTGATACACATAAAAAACACCCATGTAATGGAGAATAGAATAGCCCAACCTACAGAATCAGGGATGATTCAGAACAGGAGGTGACTGCCACTTCTGATCCGGTCCCACAAAAAAGGTGTAGAACAAGAAGCCTGGCAATTTCTGAGGGCAGAGTGTAGAATCTTTGAAAGACAGACTGTGAATCTTTGATGAATGGATTGAATCTACACTAGGAAGCTGTTGGTGTTTGGTTGCTATATCGTGTCTGACTTTTTTGCAGCTGCATGGACTGTAGCCGGCTGGGTTCTAAATGAGCACTCTGAACTTAAAGTCAAATTTCTAACCTCAATGAGATCCAACTGTCAATTGGTTATTCTGTCTCCAGTTGAATATGCAAATAAACTGGGGGTCCACAGGTAGACTGATTCACTCAAAGTCACACAGTTAGTACAGGAAATGAGATCTGAGCTTAGGCCTGACTGTCTGAAAAGTCATGTTCTTTCCAACATACTATGTCACTGAGTGTAAGATGTGGCCTCCCAGATGATTAGATTCAGCTTCATTTAGGTGCAGACATTCCATTCCTATATTCTTTGTCCCATATTTTATGATATTCAGTAAAACAACTTGCACATGGATTGTGAGCAAATTTTTTTTTAATGGACTGTTGTAAATAAAAAATGAGCGCTACTGCCTGTACTGCTTACCTTGTTTGTTGACCAATTATAAATAGATCCTTATTGATTTGCAAATTTTTTTGCAAACTGAATGCCATGTTCTCGAAAAAGGATGAAAAGATGATTATTTTTTGTTTTTCTACCCTGTGTCTTTATCTCTAGTCCTAAGTGTTCTTCCAGAACAGAACCAGCATTTAGGATCATGATGGTCAGTCAACCACAGGAGTATCTTCGATGACACGTTAACTGAGATGGAATGCCTTCTGAACATCTTTCTCTCTGCAGCTCAACATGTGTCACTGGGCTGAGACCAGGAGGACATCAGAGGACCAGGGTTCTTCAGATGAGGGAGCAGCCAGCTTTCTTTTCAAGCAGTCAGCTTTCAGAGCCTCAGTGAGGGGATTAGAGAATTTGAACCTTAGCAATGCAGCCTTTTTTTTTTTTTTATGTCTCTTCACTGTATGAAATTCCTCATTAACTAAACAACTGCATTTAGTTACCCACAAATGTTGGAGCCACTTGGCAGATGGTCCAGCATCAGTATATATGTCATGAGGAAGTTTGTCATGTCAGTACCTTTTAGAGACCCAAGTAACATCCTTGCAATGTTCAATTAATATTTTAGTACTAATCCCAAGAAGCTTCCCTGCTTGCTCAGCAGTAAAGAATCCGCCTGCCAGTGCAGGAGATGCAAGAGACTTGGGTTCAATCCCTGGGTCAGGAAGATCCCCTGGAGGAGGAAATGGCAACCCATTCCAGTACTCTTGCCTGGAGAATCCCACGCACAGAGGAGCCTGGAAGGCTATGGGGTCACAAAAAGTCGCACATGACTGAGTGACTAAACTGAAACTGAACTAATAATCTCAAGTAAATCTTTCATTTCTAATACCTTTGGACTTTCATCATCTATAAAAATTCTTCATCCCCTTAAAAATTTAATTTAATATCAGGGGGTTGGGGAAGAACATTTATTTACATATAAATAAGTAAAATTCAAGTCCTAGGTATTTGTATGTTAATTTCCTACAGAGCAGAAAAAAAAAATTAGTTGGGAGGTGGTGTCTTAGAGAGGTCCAAGAGGGAGGGGATATATGCATACAAAAATAATAATAATAAATTTAAAATTAAAAAAATAAAATAAATAAGTGATACACATAAAAAACACCCATGTAATGGAGAATAGAATAGCCCAACCTACAGAATCAGGGATGATTCAGAACAGGAAGGTGACTGCCACTTCTGATCCGGTCCCACAAAAAAGGTGTAGAACAAGAAGCCTGGCAATTTCTGAGGGCAGAGTGTAGAGTCTTTGAAAGACAGACTGTGAATCTTTGATGAATGGATTGAATCTACACTAGGAAGCTGTTGGTGTTTGGTTGCTATATCGTGTCTGACTTTTTTGCAGCTGCATGGACTGTAGCCGGCTGGGTTCTAAATGAGCACTCTGAACTTAAAGTCAAATTTCTAACCTCAATGAGATCCAACTGTCAATTGGTTATTCTGTCTCCAGTTGAATATGCAAATAAACTGGGGGTCCACAGGTAGACTGATTCACTCAAAGTCACACAGTTAGTACAGGAAATGAGATCTGAGCTTAGGCCTGACTGTCTGAAAAGTCATGTTCTTTCCAACATACTATGTCACTGAGTGTAAGATGTGGCCTCCCAGATGATTAGATTCAGCTTCATTTAGGTGCAGACATTCCATTCCTATATTCTTTGTCCCATATTTTATGATATTCAGTAAAACAACTTGCACATGGATTGTGAGCAAATTTTTTTTTAATGGACTGTTGTAAATAAAAAATGAGCGCTACTGCCTGTACTGCTTACCTTGTTTGTTGACCAATTATAAATAGATCCTCATTGATTTGCAAATTTTTTTGCAAACTGAATGCCATGTTCTCGAAAAAGGATGAAAAGATGATTATTTTTTGTTTTTCTACCCTGTGTCTTTATCTCTAGTCCTAAGTGTTCTTCCAGAACAGAACCAGCATTTAGGATCATGATGGTCAGTCAACCACAGGAGTATCTTCGATGACACGTTAACTGAGATGGAATGCCTTCTGAACATCTTTCTCTCTGCAGCTCAACATGTGTCACTGGGCTGAGACCAGGAGGACATCAGAGGACCAGGGTTCTTCAGATGAGGGAGCAGCCAGCTTTCTTTTCAAGCAGTCAGCTTTCAGAGCCTCAGTGAGGGGATTAGAGAATTTGAACCTTAGCAATGCAGCCTTTTTTTTTTTTTCTTTTAAACACTATCCCATCTGTTGGCCTCATGCACGGACAGCTGCACGAGGGCCCGAGTATCAACATTCTAATGTCAAAGGGCTGTGAAATTTTACTATTATGACAAGAAGTCTTCAGGGCCATAATTAACAGAGGAGGGAATTGCAACCCAAATATTATAACTTCTTTAAAACTATGCCCATCTGCGAGCCTTATGTCCTCAGTTGAGCTTAAGTCCTGAAAGCAGCAGGAAAAAAAAAAATCACAAAACATCATTTTTTTCAAAAAGGTTTTTTCTAGGGTGTCAGGGTAGTGAGGAAGGAGGGACTGGGCGTTGTTCACAACGAACACAGGAAGTCAGCAGAACTATGCTCGTTGCAGAAATCATAGCAGAACTATGATTTCTAGTCTGCGCTTTCCATTCTAGCACTGATTTAATGTTAGCAAAGCTTACACTTTTGTTACTGCTGTTGCCTCCTCTTCCGTTTCTCCCTCTTATCCCACTCCTTTCCAGGCTTCCCCAAAATTTACAAACCAACTTTAGTTTCCTTCTGTGATGCAGTAATGTGGCTAAGTGCTAGAGCAATACTTCCGGTGGCCAAGGTGAAATTCCAATAACGAGTCAAAGGTATAGAATCTAGTGGTGTTACATGGCTATCTTTCTGATCTTCTTTTTCTCTGTATCTGTACATCTAGGTTTTTGTGGGGTTTTTTTTCCCTCAGAATTGAGATCATACTGAAAGCATTTATTAAGCACCCATGCGAGGAACAGAGGATATAAAGATGAATAAGACATACTCTCAGGACTTCCCTGGTGGTCTAGTAGTTAAGACTCCATTCTTCCAATGGAGAAGGAAATGGCAACCCACTCCAGTATTCTTGCCCGGAAAATCCCAGGGACAGAGGAGCCTAGCAGGCTACAGTCTGTAGGATTGCAAAGAGTTGGACATGACTGAGCATGCATGCACTTCCAAAGCAAGGAATAGATTCCTGGTCAGGGAACTAAGATCCCACATGCTACTCGGTGAGGCCAAAAAAATTAAGAATTAAAAAAGAAAAAACGGATCATCACATAATGATTAAAAAAAAGATGCAGTCTCAGTCCTAGTGATGAGACACAGAAGAGTTAAATAGATCATTTCAGCCCAGGGCGACAAGGATACAGTTAAGGAGGGCCCAGAAAATAAGAGAAGTGGAAGACAAAGGAGAAAGGATATATCCGTCTGAACGCAGAGTTCCAAAGAATAGCAAGGAGAGATAAGAAAGCCTTCCTAGTGAACAATGTAAAGAAATAGAGGAAAACGACAGAAGAGGAAAGACTAGAGAAGACAAAGAGAAGGGAATGTCATCCAAACTATTCAGTGGTTAGGTTCAGTTCAGTTCAGTTGCTCAGTCACGTCCGGCTCTTTGTGACCCCGTGGACTGCAGCACACCAGGCCTCCCTGTTCATCACCAATGCCCAGAGTTTACTCAGACTCATGTCTATTGAGTTGGTGATGCCATCCAACCATCTCATCCTCTGTCATCCCCTTTTTCTCCTCCTGCCTTCAATCTTTCCCAGCATCAATGTCTTTTCCAATGAGTGGTTAGGTTACAACTGCATGTGATTGATTGTTCCTTACCTATAGGAATTACAAGAGAGTTATCTAGATTACCACCTTGAATGAGATGATAATGATCTAATGAATTTAAGCAAATTGTGACAGACAAGGAGTTCGTCTGGATGCAGTGAGGACAGGCGAAAGCTGAGTTCAGTTTTCTGTATTTCCTACAGAAGGTATAACATATGCAAGGCTGATAGAAGTACAGCTTAAATTCAGAAAGAGCAATAGAGATGCAAATGTAGGATTTATCTGCATATAAGTGAAAACTTTCAGCGTGGAGGAAACTATCCGTAAACAGTATATGAAGTGAGAAGAGATGCAGTCAATCAACCTCATGCCTTAGCAGCCCCCACAGTGTCATATCCTGTGGTCAACACGGTGAAGGAACTCACTGAACACCTGTTCAGCAATAAATCAAGTTGTACCCACACTCAGAGGACGATAGATAACGTAGGCATCAACATTTCCTGAAGGGTGATTCCCTGTGTGTTGACTGAATGCCTAAGTCATTCATCCATTTCTCAAATATTTGTTGAGCTCTCTAAAGCAGGTGACAGATTAAGACCCTGGGGATGAGGGCATGAATGTAATGGTTGTTAGGATACTGAAATATTTCTGTGCTTCCCTGGTGGTATAGACGGTAAAGAAACTGCCTGCAGTGGAGGAGACCCGAGTTTAATCCCTGGATCGGGGAGAACCCTCTGGAGAAGGGAATGGCTACTCACTCCAGTATTCTTGCCCGCAGAATTCTATGGGCAGAGGAGCCTGGTGCGCTACAGTCCTTGGGTCGCAAAGTCACGCCTGAGCGACAGACAAACAAAAGGCAGGTGAGAGTTTGAGACCCTACGGATGAGGGCATGAACGTAACAGTTGTTAGGATGTCAAAATATTTTTGCACCAGAGCTATATAACCGTAGTCCTCAGCCTCCCAGGAGACACTTGACAACCTCTGGAGACACTTCTAGTTGTCACAACTGAGGGGGCAGTGCTCACAGAACCCAGTGAGTAGAAACCAGATACACAGCTGAGTCCCCTACAATGCAAAGGACAGGTCCCAACAACAAAGAATTACAGGTCCCCAAATGCCAGTAGTGCCAAGGCTGAGAAACCCTGGTGTGTGTAGAAAAACAGTTTTGTAAAGACATAGTCTTCATGGTCATACAATTTAAAACAGGGCAGCATGCCTTTTTATTTACCTGCCCTCAAAGTTCCCTTTAATTTCACCAGAATATTCAGACCTAAAGAGGTGGCATTAACAAGAAAGTTTTCCCCAAAGGAAACAGTGTCAGTATTATATATATATAGTCACTAATATGAGCCCCATCGCAAGCTTCCTCCCCTCTCCTCTGCATCCCTCTTGCTTTATCCCCTCCTTCCCCCTTCTCAGGATCCAGCAGCTAAAGGGTTAATATCTGCCCCCAAAGGGGCCTGCAGGACTTTGTTCAGCTTTATGGCTCCTGCCTGTTCTGATTGGCTAGTGCCCTAGGCTTATCAGTTGTTAAATATTTGGAATATTTTATAAATATTTATAAATTATGTTCTCCCTGGTCCATAAGTCTACCTG
The DNA here is from genome assembly GCA_006408675.1 of Madoqua kirkii. Lineage (NCBI taxonomy): Eukaryota > Metazoa > Chordata > Mammalia > Artiodactyla > Bovidae > Madoqua > Madoqua kirkii. Next base: position 37,524 of record SJYC01135889.1, read on the forward strand.
AATCATCTCAATGATGATTATTATTTTCTTTAAGAAAGATTATGCCTTTTACTGAATAATTTGTATCCCCTGAAAAATGAAGATTTGAGACATCAAGCTGTTTGTGAAGGGTGGAGAAAATGCAAATTAGTAATACATGATGGTGCAAGACAGCTAATTACATGTCTGTTGCTAACACAAAGGAAAATCTGGACAAAGTCTGAGAATTTTAAAAGAAACCACCTGGACTTAGTTTATCCCAAAGTATATGAAGGTATAAAGATTTAAATATAACAGGTGATAACAGGAAAGAAACTTCCCTTAAACCATTGTTGAACCAATAATTTTCCACCTTTAAACTTTTATTTAAATGTTATTAAAGGTGTAGTACAAATACTATTTGGCTAAGCTGTGCAACATTGAAAAGCTTTAATACAAACATTTTAAAAATGAAATATCTCAAGAAAATTACATAGCAAAGAAAGTCTGTTTGGAACATGTTGCTGCTTTCAAAACATCTTCACATATTGACATAGTTACTAAAGATAAACATAAAATATTATATTAATCAGCCACCTACAGTGTTGCTTTCTGTTCAGTGCTACTGGGAATTAAACAACTGAATTATGCTCATTAAAATGCACTATAAATTAGAAAAACAGTTTTGTAAAGACACAATCTTCATGGTCATACAATTTAAAACAGGGCAGCATGCCTTTTTATTTATCTGCCCTCAAAGTTCCTTTTAATTTCACCAGAATATTCAGACCTAAAGAGGTGGCATTAACATGAAAGTTTTCCCCAAAGGAAACAGTGTCAGTATTATAACTATAAACTGCCCAAATAATGTATAAATGCGTGCTGCCTCCAAAGTACACTTCTATTTCTTTCATTACATTATTTTTAGCAGGAAGACACTAACCCCTTACAAAACTGGGTTTGTCCATTTCCCACTTAAAATTCAAGCAACGTTTACATAAATACGTCATCAAGAATTGATATTAAAAGTTAAATGAGATATAATTAAAGTGCTTTGAAAAGTATAAAGTGAAAAGAAAAACAGCTCTCTTTACTCTCATTGCCACTGTGGATTTCAAATCTTTAGAACAATACAGGTCTGGTTTTGCACAAGAAAATCCACAAAGAACCAAGTATCTATTACCCTTAAAATAATAACCTGATTTATTACCACCTGAAATCTCACCTGCTCAAACGGCCTTAACCTTGACTATTTTTTACCTTAACCTTGTCCTCATGTTAGCTTTAATTCAATATTTACTTGCTGAGCACCTCAATTATATACAAGGTTCTGTTACGTGGCATAAGTAGTCTGGCATTTTGAACTTTCTCAGAGACGCCAGTATTTTGATTACAGAGCCAAAATGCATTGGGCGTGGTCTAACAATGCTATGACCCTGGAAATCAGGTAGATAACAAGCCCCATCCTAGGACACCTGGACAGGAACTGAGTCCCATCCTATCCAGGTGGCTTTTGAACCACACTAATGATTCAAAATCACTGCAGATGGTGACTGCAGCCATGAAATTAAAAGACGTTTAGTCCTTGGAAGAAAAGTTATGACCAACCTAGATAGTATATTTAAAAGCAGAGACATCACTTTGCCGACTAAGGTCCATCTAGTCAAGGCTATGGTTTTTCCTGTGGTCATGTATGGATGTGAGAGTTGGACTGTGAAGAAGGCTGAGCGCCAAAGAATTGATGCTTTTGAACTGTGGTGTTGGAGAAGACTCTTGAGAGTCCCTTGGACTCCTAGGAGATCCAACCAGTCCATTGTAAAGGATATCAACCCTGGGATTTCTTTGGAAGGAATGATGCTAAAGCTGAAACTCCAGTACTTTGGCCACCTCATGCGAAGAGTTGACTCATTGGAAAAGACTTTGATGCTGGGAGGGATTGGGGGCAGGAGGAGAAGGGGACGACAGAGGATGAGATGGCTAGATGGCATCACAGACTCGATGAACGTGAGTCTGAGTGAACTCCAGGAGATGGTGATGGACAGGGAGGCCTGGCATGCTGCAACTCATGGGGTCGCAAAGAGTTGGACACGACTGAGCGACTGAACTGAACTGAACAATTCAAATTCATTTGGAACAAAGAGGGGCAGAGCAAATGCATGTGTGTGCTCAATCAGTTGTATCAGACTCATCCTGCCAGGCTCCTCTGCCCATGGGATTCTCCAGGCAAGAATAAGGGAATGGGTTGCTATTTCCCACTCCCCAGGAGTGGACTCAGAAGTCAAACTTCATCTCTTAAGTCTCCTGCATTGGCAAGTGGGTTCTTTGTCACTTACCTATTTGGGAAGGCAACGGCAAATGTTTACTAATACTTGAGTGGGTGAGTGAAAGTCTTTCAATAGTGTCCAACTCCTTCCAACCCCATGGACTATACAGGCCAGAATACTGGAGTGGGTAGCCTTTCCCTTCTCCAGGGGATCTTCCCAACCAAGGGAGCAAACCCAGGTCTCCCACATTGCAGGTGGATTCTTTACCAGCTGAGCCACAAGAGAAGCTAACTGAGTAAATTTGTTCTTTTAATATTTAGAGATCTTTTATTTTACAGTACATCTTAGACATACTATATACTATATACTATTTCAAGGACTTCATTTAAAGTCCTTGAAATTTTAGGAAACTTATTTTCACACACACAGAGACACACACAAATCCAGCTGGAAAGGAACATATTTTATAGAAATGCTCTTATTATATTTTAAAAATGATAGTTTGTATTGAGATGTAAAACTTTTATGACTGTTAAGACAAATCAAACTTCTCTAATATTTCACAGTTTTCAATGATTTCAAATGTCTAAGTGCATTGAACCTCAGCTACTAATAGCAGAGAACAGTACACATAGGAGAAGTCAAAGACTGGATATTTCTGTAAGCACGAAAATCAGGTCACACCGAAACTTTCATTGTTCATTAGATTATTTACTGCCTCTGTCCTCAGTTTCTACATCTGTCAGCTGTGAATAATAAAACTTCCAATGTTGTAAGTCTGACTTAGGAATAAATGAAACTGTGTAGGCAAAGGAATGAGAACATTTTAAAAATTCAGAGACAAATAGAATCTTAGAGCTGGAAGGACCTCAGACATTTATTCTGTTTTCTGTTTAGAAAAGAAAAAGAATTGAACCTCAGAGGGAGTAACTTGAAGAAAGTCACATGCCTTGCCAGCAAAAAGATCCAAAATCAAAACCTGGTCTCAGAACATCCAGCTCAGTGCTATTTCCATAGCACTTATGAGCTAAGCTAACTTGGAAATAATTAATAGTAAATGTTGGTGTCATAAAACCATAAAGTTCTACCCTCAAGCTAGCCACTCATCAAAAAAGCGTATCTTATTTTGGTTTGTAATGCAAGCCCTCAACAGTGACTAATTTGATTTGTTTTCTGGATTAGTTACCATAGATGCTTTGCAAAATGCTTTTCCACAGGCTTTTCATGGAAATAGAAGCTAAATATTAATACCCATTAATCTTTTTCTCAAATCAGAGAAGGAATTCTATTAAAATTCTATTAAAAACTTTCAACTATAACATCACGCAAGTATTCCTGCATCCTGAGTTCTTCTGTATTGTTTGCCCATCATTGAAACTGAGAACCCTTGAGAGCAGGAGAGCGACTGGGGGGAGAGAGATGAGGGGAGGGTAGCATCAGTCACTCAGTCGTGTCCTACTCTGCAACCCCATGGACTGTAATCCACCAGACTCCTTCGTCCAAGTAATTCTCCAGATAAAAATACTGGAGCGGGTAGCTGTTCCCTTCTCCAGGAGATCTTCCCAACCCAGGGATCGAACCCCGGTCTCCTGCACTGCAGGCAGATTCACTGCCGTCTGAGCCACCAGAGGTAGTGGTGGGGGGAAGGGGTTATTCCAGCCTCTCTACACTTGTCCCTAGCATCATTCCAAGGTCCTCTCCACCGAAATGATTCTCAAAGCTGGCTTACTCAGCAGAACCCATGAGAGGATGTACGTTTGTTTAAAAAGAATTTGTTCGTGTATTTTCATTTCTTTAACATTTTTCAAGGATTTTTCAAACATACCCAAAAGTAGTGATAACAATATGATGAAAGCCACATATCCCCACCCAGGTTCCACAAGCCAGCAACCTTTGTCCCTACATCTCCTCTATTCCTCCTCACTTTTTTTGCCCTCTTCTGGACCCCAATTATCATATGGTTTCATCTATAAATACTTCAGAATATTTAACAGATGAAGACTTAAAAAAGATGTAATCACAAGGATACTATCATACTGGACAAAATTAGCAGCAAGTCTTTACTATTGTCTAATACCCAGTTTATGTTCGATTTTACCAGATTTTTTAGAAAATGTATTTCAAAGTTGTTTTGGTTGAATCAAAATCCAAACAAGATCCTGAGGACTGTATTTTGTTGATATGTTTTCAGAGCCTCTTTAAATATCTACAGTTTTTGTGCCTCACTCTTGTTTTCTCTATGCTATAGGATTTCCCTTATTCTGAATTTGGTAGATTGCATCCTGAAGGTATCAGTTTACATATGTTCTTCTGTCTCTCACATTTCCTGTCAACTCATAGATCAAGATGCTTAATTAGATTCAGGTTCAGTTTTCAAGACACTGATATTTCACAGCAGGTACTTCGTGTCTGGTTGCCTGCTCACTTTCAGTGGTAAGATTGATCAGTGGGTTCTGGTATCATCAGACTGCCCCATCCCTTATGAAGTTTACCCCTTAACCTTTTATCTAACGGTTTTAAGACCCCTTGATTATAACTGCCTAGACCCACTAGTTTATTAAAGTTTGCAAAATAAGCATTCTCAAATTCTGTCATTCCATCTGCATTTTATTTATCTCTAGCTTTACTGAGATATAACTGACATGTAACACCATAAACATTTAAAATGTACTGCATAATGACTTGACCTATACATGTTGTGAAATAATTACCCCAGTAAGTTTCATTAACATTCTTCTCTCATATAGTTACAAAAAAATTGGTGGGACTTTCCTGGCAGTCCAGTGGTTAAGACTCAGCGCTTCAACTGCAGGGAGCGCGGGTTTGATCCCCGGCTGAAGAACTAAGACCCTGCATGCCATGTGGCATGTCTCCTCCCGCCCCCCGGCCTAGTTTCTTTCCTTGTGATGAGAGCTTTTAGGATCCACTCTCTAAGCAGCTTTCAAATATACCACACAGTAGTATCAATTATAGTCACCATGCTGGAATGACATCCCCAGTCCTTATTTATAACTGGAAGTTTGTCCCTTTTGACTCCACCAAATTTCCCCAGCATCCACCCTTGCTTCTGGCAACCACAATTCATTCTTCAGACCATCACGATTAATCCAAATTTTTTTCTTTATATATTTGTTGTGTTGTCATCCATCACACTCATTCTTTTTGCTTCTGAAATTATCATGAAAATGTTCATGTGCGCATGCTCAGTCGCTCGGTTGTGTCCAGCTCTGAGACCCCATAGAATGTAGCCCTCCAGGCTCTTCTGTGCATGGAACTCTCCAGGCAAGAATACTGGAGTGGGCTGCCGTTTCTGCCTCCAGAGGATCTTCCTGACCCAGGGATCAAATCTCTTGCAATGGCAGGTGAGTTTTTTACCTCTGTGCCATTTTGATCAACAGGTGCTCTCAAATGGGCACTGGCGTCTACGTGACAAGACCCACATCTGAGACGCTCCTTACTTTCTGGTACAAAAGGCCAAAGAATCAGCCTCTCTGTTGCCTGCACTTCAGACGTGGTGCAGTGGCCTCAGGTACGTGCCTCCCAAGGTTTGCTTGGTCCTCACCTTTGGCTAGTGCTGTTGAAGACCATGCAAGAAGGGCAGACTGGCACAGGAACAGCCACAGAGAAACTTCAGTAAGAGAGTCCATGTAGGGAGGCAGGGTCGGGGGTGGGGGGCGAGTTGGGGGAGGCTTAGGAGGAAGGGGATACATGTACATAGCTGATTCACTTTGCTATATCTGTCTCTTATACACATCTAGATGTGTATAAGAGACAGGACTCTAGATTAGATTAACTCTAAAATATAAACAGCAGTCTCTATGCAATCTCTTACATTCCAATTTCAGTGCTGTTTTTATTTTTCCTTTATCACGGCATGAATTGAGAGCAAGATGAAAAAGTCATTTCAAGAACCCAAATGCCAGCATTGCATGAACATGTCTCTCTGGCCTGACCAGCATTCTGCATCCAAGTGTGCTTTGTTTCCTAGGGCATCTTCGTTAAAAGTAGTCTAGGGGTTAAAACTTCTGATTTATGAATCCCTTGTGGACTTAAAATATCTAGTGTAAGAATATGCTGCCAAAAGTAATTAACCTCTAATTAAAATAAATCAATTTATATTAAAAGATAAATCTAACTATGAAGAATGTGGAGAAAAAATAAAAAGAACATGCTGTCAAAACTAGCACCTCCCCGAAGTCTTCTTTGCAATTGCTCCCGTGTAAAGGAATAGAGAAAAACCGCCACACTGCAGCATCTCCGCTTTGTCCTCTGCAGCTACAGAGGATAAATAATGTTTTGTGATATGCATAGCTCTCACTTCAATTTCTCCACTTTCAGTCCGAGAGACTTTCACTGTAAACATTTTCTAATTATGCTGTATGATGTGCAGAAATTATTTCAAAAATTAAGGCCAAGGTTTGTATGGGTTAAGCAGAAACACACAGCATTGTAAAGCAATTATCTTCCAATTAAGGAAAATTTTTAAAAGCCTTATTAAGCTTCAGTACCACCTCCAGGTGGAGGCCAGTCACTGTAGCACCCTCCCACACTAGGCTCACTGCAGTCGCTTCCTGTTTGCTAAGTCAGGGATCTCCAACCTCCAGACTCTAATGTCTGATGACCCGAGCGGGAGCTGATGTAATAATAATAGAGATAAGGTACACAATACATTTAATGCTCTTGAATTATCCCCAAACCATTCCTCCACTCCCCCGTGCCCCTGGTCTGTGGAAAAATTGTCTTCCACAAAACACACATACAAATACACATCAATAAAAGGTTAGCGTTTAAGTTTTAATCATAAAATATATTTATATTTTCATAAATGCAGCAAAACATTAATTTTCAATTAACACACAAATGGGGACGTCCCTGTTGTTTCAGTGGTTAAGAATCTGTCTTGCGCTCTCCGCCCGACCACAGCCACACCGGCGTCATGGACACGAGCCCTGTGCAGCCCATCAAGCTTGCCAGGGTCACCGAGGTCTTGGGCAGGACCGGTTCTCAGGGACAGTGCACACAGGGCCACGTAGAATTCATGGACAGCACGAGCCGCTCCATCATTAGAAATGTGAAAGACGACGTGCTCACCCTGTTGGAGTCAGAGCGAGAGGCTCAGAGGCTGCGCTGAATGTGTGACTGGGTGCTGGATGTCTGGGTTGACGCCTTGGCCCACCAGGATGATCTGCTGTTAATAAAGTATTTGTATCGTATGTAAACCTGAAAAAAAAAATCTGTCTTGCAATGCAGGGGACACAGGTTCAATCCCTGGTTCGGGAACTAAGATTCTACATGCCACAGAGCGACTAAGGCTAGGTGCCGCAACTAAGACCCGACTCATCCAAAAAAAACAAAACAAAATAAATAGGAAACACAAATAGCCTTCATGGTCGGCACAGCTGGTCAACCCGGCTCCACATCGAGGCCAAGTTGGGCGGGCCCATGAGAAAACCTATTAACAGGTTATCATTACAAAAATTTCAGTTTGAAAGACACCAGTTTCCAAGTCAGTGTCCTCCCAAGCTCTGCATATTTCCATACTCTACACCTTGAATGGAAGAGTTAAGATATTTTTAAAAGAAGGCTTACACACCCAGGGAACAAAGATACTCTAAGCATAGCTACAAGGAATTTTCTACATATGCCAACTTCTAAATGAGGTTCAGCATCTGGGACTCAGTAGGGTAAACTCTATAATTGGGTTGCTCTCCTTTTAACAGACCCACGTAATTTTATAACACTTGTGTAAATTGATTTATATATAACATTCCTACTTTATTTATTGGTTTGCTCTGTTTTTAGCACTTGCTTACTGCTTTATAAGGTAGAAAAAGATGAATGATATGCAGCAGTGAGTGGTAAATCAGAAAAGAAATTCTCAACTGGGGAAGTTAGGAAGATTTTCGTTCTGTGAAGGTACCAGTGAGTGTAGAAAGCCTTTAAATAAATGAATGAGTGAATGAGTGAATGAATAAACAGATTCTCTGTCTCATATTTGGAAAACTCAGATTCACTAGGATGTGAGATGGGGCCTGGAAAACTGTGCTTTTCAAAAGCTCTCCAGCTGCTCTCCGTACAGTTTTTAAAGCAACACTAGGCTTTTGCCTTCCTCCTGAAGGGAAACGAAGGAAGTGTGTAAAGTTTTGAAACAATCACACCCACTCAATTATCCTCCTTTGTTGTCTCCAGTAAACAAAAAAAAGAGAGAGAGAGAGAAAGGAAATTGGGCTGCATGTGTAACCTCTGAAAGCCTAGCCCAGCATTTTTAACGAATTAAAATCAGTATCAAATGTTCCAACCGAGTAAATAAATCAGCATTTGAAAAAAAGGACATAGCTGGTAAGCATGCTGACTGCCACTATGTGGCTTGATATCTGTGCCCCTGTTTAAGACAGGTTTTCACAAACAGTGTGAATGCTTATTTCTATTGTTTTGTTTTTATAACCTGGGAGAATCTCAAAATTCCAGGCTCATTCGTCTGCCACACACTTGAAGCTGCTAGACCCCATGAGCTGCAAAACACATTACTAATGCAAGCTCCCTCCTTGAAAAGATATATTTTATTGTGCTATGAAGAACTCTAGTCATAAAGGAGAGTATACGGACCAGTATATCCACATCCCCACCATCTAACTTTGCCTGATCTTGGCATCTAGTCCTAACTCTGCTGCTGCTGCTGCAAAGTCACTTCAGTCGTGTCCGACCCTGTGCGACCCCAGAGACAGCAGCCCACCAGACTCCCCCGTCCCTGGGATTCTCCAGGCAAGAACACTGGAGTGGGTTGCCATTTCCTTCTCCAATGCATGAAAGTGAAAAGTGAAAGTAAAGTCACTCAGCCCTGTCCGATTCCTAGCGACTCCATGGACTGCAGCCCACCAGGCTCCTCCGTCCATGGGATTTTCCAGGCAAGAGTACTGGAGTGGGGTGCCACTGCCTTCTCCAGTCCTAACCCATGAAGAAATAAAACTTTACAGTTACAGGTTCTTCACTCCTCCCTAATCTCATCCTTTTCACTCCTCTCTGACATGTAAATATTCTTCTGAATTTAAAATGTGTTATTTCATTCATATTTTAACCTTTTCACTACATAATACAGAGGAGTATTTGGCATTTTCTAAAATCTATGTAAATTACATTATACTACATGTAGCCTGCTGCAATATTTTTACCCTCATGACTGTTTTTAAGATTTATATATTAACAAAGATGGCATTTATTCACTCAGTTTAACTGCCAAATTTTATACCACTTCCTGAACAGTCCACGATTTATTTATGCATCTTTTTAAAATGAATATTTAGATCACTTCCAAGTGTTACTATTCAAATAAGCTAAAGTGGACTGATACAGTGGCCATCTTTTGATGGGATAACAAACAACCCCCAAACCTCAAAGGCTTACAACACAAAACGTTTTTGTATCAGTGGGACTATGGTTTGGCTATAGCTCTATTCTAAGGCTATAAGCATGAGAGAGCAAAGAGCAAAAAGGAAGTAAACCAGGCAGGGGAATCTCTGTAGGGTCTCTATGCATCATGCATTTCCTTTCCTGCTCTTCCAGCTAGAGCAGCGTCACATCACCTGGGGACTTGTTAGAAATGCAGATTCTCAGGCCTCTATCCAGATCTACTGACTCTTTGACACTGAGGGTGGAACCCAGCAATCTGTGTTTCAGTAAGTTCTTAGTGGTTCTGATGCCTGGTTAAGTTTGAGACCCACCAGCACAGAAGAAGTAAGGGCTTACATTAATTAACATTCTAAGATAAGTAAAGGGAGGACACGTGTGCTCCGTAAGGTAGGTAACTGGATATTCATTAAACAATGGAATCCTTTTACATTGCAAAGATTCATTATCAAGTATTGCAAATTGTATAAACTGTGGAACACGAAGAGAAACCAAGAGATACTACACTATTTATTGACATATTTATAAATAATCCTGACTGATGTAGTAACTGAGTTTATTGCTGCTGATTTATAGGAAGATTCTACTTTGATTTATGGTTTTGTTTTATTACCACTGACCTCTGTGTGATCCCATTTTGTGACGAAGTTCTTTGGATCAGAGAACTACAGCATTGGTCTCTAAATAAATACTTCTACTGGAGTTCATTTTCTGGCTAATTTGCATCCAAATGGCCCTATCTGAAATACCAATAATAGGGCTAAAGATAGTTTAAAGATCCAAATCTTTGGAAGAAAGCTTTTGATTTGAGAGTTATATTGTTCTAGGAGATCAAATTTCCTATATAAAAATTTTCTAATTTATGTCTTTTAAAGATATAAAGTAGACTTTAAGATTATTGCTCAAATAAAATTTGAATATGCTTTATATCAGTTAATAATTTTTTTTTAAGGGAGAAAGCTGAAACCTATGCTATGTATCAGACTTTGTTAGACACTAATACGTATTATTTCAACAACCTATTGGGGAAATATTATTACACACATTTTTAGATAAGGAAACTAAGACTCTGAGCTCTTAAGTAATTTGTCCCTCATCACAAATAGCAGCCTAATCTAGGTCTGTCTGGCTGCAAATGCCATGAGCTTTTCATTGTATCCTTCTTATATACTTCAGCAAAACCATCTTTCCATAAACTTTTAACACATGAATACCGGGTAGAACTTTTAACACATGAATACTGGGTAGATGCCTTGAAAAAGAGGTCTTTGCACATGCAAAGTGCAATATAAACTAGTCAAGCAAGAGGCAGATCTGAGTGTAAAATAAAGTCAATTGACAGATAATTTCATAGAATGCATAAAAACATTAACCATGTTTTAAAGTGGGTATTTCAAATAGGCTTTCCACATTTGACTATGTAATCTATCCACAAATGAATTAGAGCTGCATGCCAAGATAATATGGGTTTCCCTGGTGGCTCAGATGATAAAGAATCCACGTGCAATGCAGGAGACCCAGGCACAGTCCCTGGGTCAGGAAGATCCCCTGGAGAAGGGAATGGCAACCCATTGCAGTATTCTTGTCTGGAGAATCCCATGCACAGAGGAGCTTGCAGGGCTATAGTCCATGGGTTCGCAGAGTTGGACACGACTGAGAAAGTAAGCATGCACACACTTCAGGACATCTCAGAACTAAAACATTTCTAGGGAAATGGGTCTGTAACTATCTATTCTATATATCAGACAAAATTTAGAGACCTATCTCCCTGTTGCCTCCCTGAGACAACTAGAAAAGACCAACGTACAAGTTCAAAAGAGATCAAAAGAGAAAAACTAAAACAATAAAGAGAGGTAGACCAGTTATTTAGGCTTATGTAGTCAAATTATCCAATTTATTTCTATAACCTTTTGTTTCACATCCAGGCAAATCTGATAGCAGGGAGTCAGCAGCAAGTGAAACACATGTAAACACATTTAATGGCTGACTATTTAATCAAAATGCAGTTTACCACAGAGTCACTAAGCGACTTGATAAAGGAGGGTGTCCCCCCCCCAAAAAAAATTTCAAAAAATGTTAGAAGTGAAGAAATAGCAATTTTTTATTAAACTGAAGATTAAGCAATGAGCTTCTGCTAGGTACTATGGTCTATGTAGTAAACATTAAATATTGAAGCCTAAAAAGACCTTAAGTCCTGGGAGCTGACCAGGTGGTGCTGGTAACAATATTGAATATAATGCTACAAATAATTTATGAGATCATGACAAAACTAGTTTTTCACACAATCATTTTTAGTCCTTATCTGAGATATAGAAAACTTTAGAGAACTGTTCCACCTGATGTGAAGAGTTGACTCATTGCAAAAGACCCTGATGCTGGGAAAGACTGAGGGCGGGAGAAGAAGGGGATGACAGAGGATGAGATGGTTGGATGGCATCACTGACTCGATGGACATGAATCTGAGCATCTCCAGGACAAAATGAAGGGCAGGAAAGTCTAGGTGCTGCAGTCTAGGGGTCACAAAGAATCAGACACGACTCATAGACTGAAAAACAAATCACAAAATTAACATAGTAAACCCTAGACCCCTAATAAGCTACCAAGTTCTTTTTTAAACTCCAGCTACTAGACCCTGGTCTACTTTTGCCCTGACTAGAGTAATTTATCACATGCTGAAATTGTTTTGTTTATATGCTTTTTCTCTCACTACCAAATTTAGAAAGGATATGGGCTGTAGAATTAGATGATGATCCAATCAGCACAAATCTCTTCAATAGATTCACTCAGTTCATTAATCTCCAATAAAGTCACCTATTTAGGGCATTGTTATAAAGCCTTGAGTCACTTAACATCATGATATAATGATCCCCTAAGACTTGCCCCACATTAAATTCATCAAGAGGAAAAAATTTCCCCTACTTTTAAAGCTTCCCTCCTAAGTTCTTTCACTTCTACAGTGAATTCCATAAAAATAGACACATAGGCGAACAGAATAGAATAGAAAGTCCAGAAATAAACCTAAGCATATAGGGTCAACTAATTTTCAACAAGAGCACCAGGAATACACACAAGACAAAATGAATCTCTCTTTTGTGAGAAACAGTGAGTCAAAATGGTGCTGTGAAAACTGAATAACCACATACAAAAGAATTAAATTGAACCCTTACATTGTACTATACACAAAAATCAACTCAACTTGGAGTGAGTCTTAAACAGAAGTCTTGGTAAAACTCCTAGAAGAAAACATAGGGAAAAGCTCCTTGACACCGACCTTGGCAATGATTTTCTTGGCTATGACACTGAAAGCACAGGCAATGAAAGGGGAAGTAAACAATGACTGTATCAAACTAGAAAGCTACTGCTCATCAAAGGCAATAATAAACAAAATGAAAAGCCAACCTACAGAATGGGAAAAAATATTTGCAAGTCATCTATCTGATAAGGGGTTAATATCCAAAATACATAAGGAACTCAGACAACTCAATAGCAAGATAACAATCCAATGGAAAAAATGGACAAAAGACTTAACATTTTTTTCCCAAGAAGGCATACATATGGCCAACAGATAAATGAAAGAATGCTTGGCACCACTAATTATCAGGGAAATGCAAATCAAAACTACAATGGGATATAACCTCACACTTGTTAGGAGGGCTACTGTCAAAAAGACAAAAGATAACAAATGTTGGTGAGGATGTAGAGAAAAGGGGATCCTTGTACACTGTTGGTAGCAATGTACAGCCATTATGAAGACAGCATGGAGGGTCATCAAAAACTCGAAAATAGATCCAGTTATCCTTCTTCTGTGTATACATTCAAAAGAAATGAAATCAGTATCCTACCCATGTTCATTACAGCATTATTCACCATAATAAAGATCTAAAACAACATCAATGGATAAAGAAATTGTGATACATTTAATGGACTACCACTCAGCCTAAAGGAAATCAGTCTTGAATATTCATTGGAAGGACCGATGCTGAAGCTGAAACTCCAACACTTTGGCTAGCTGATGTGAAGAAACGACTCATTTGAAAAGACCCTGATGCTGGGAAAGATTGAAGGCAGGAAGAAGAGACAACAGAGGATGAGATGGTTGGATGGCATCACTGACTCAATGGACATGAGTTTGGGTAAACTCTAGGAGTTGGTGATGGACAGGGAAGCCCGGTGTGCTGCAGTCCATGGGGTCGCAAAGAGTTAGACACGACAGAGCTACTGAACTGAACTGAACTCAGCATTTAAAAGGAGATCCTGGCATTTGTAACAAATAGATGGACCCAGAGGACATTATGCTAAGCAAAATAAGTCTGACACAGAAAGAAAAATACTGCATGATCTCACTTATACATGGAAGCTAGACAAGTCAAAGTTACAGAACCAGAGGGTATGGATAGAGACGGTTTTCAGGAGTGGAAGGTGGGAGGAATGGGGAGCTATTCATCCAATGAGATAAAGGTCCAAGTCTCAGTTACGCAGGACGAAGAAGTTCTCAAGAACTTATATACACCGTGGTCTCTACAGTGAATAGTTCTGTACTGTAGACTAAAAATTTGCTAAGAGCCTAGATCCTAGGATCTGGACAAGAAAATGGCAACCCTCTCTCTTGCCTGGAAAATTGCATGGACAGAAGAGCTGATAGGCTATAGTCCATGGGGTTGCAAGGAGTCAGACACAACTAAGCGACTTCACTTAGATCCTCAGATGGGCTCTTACCAGACACATAAAAAAGATAATTATTCTGTGAGGACATGGAGATATTAATTAGCTTGACTGTAGTAATCATTTTACTATGTATACGCATCTCAAAGCATCATGTTGTACATGGTAAGGAGCTACGATTTTACTTTTGAACATAAAATGTTGTCTTTGAGATGCTTCAGTGTCCACTGAGAACTCCTCATGCTAATGGGTCTCATGGTTTAACACATATAGAATCACCTACAAGGCTTCTTCTTCTTCTTTTTCTTTTTACATGTATACACTGCTTTATTTATTTATTTTTGGCTGCTCTGGATCTTCATTGCTGAACACGGACTTTCTCTAGTTGCAGAGAGCTGGGGCTACTCTCTAGTTGTGGTTCACGGGCTCCTCACTGTGGTGGCTTCTCTTGCTGGGGAGCACAGGATCTAGGGTGCACAGGCTTCAGGGGTTCATCAGTTGTAGCCTGTGAACCCCAGAGCGTGCAGGCTTCAGTAGCTGTGGCACAGAGACTTACTTGCTCCAGGTTATGAGGAATCTTCCCAGACCAGGGATCAAAACCATGTCCCCTGCATTGACAGACAGATTCTTACCTGCTGCGCCACCAGGGCAGTCCCTGCAGGGCTGCGTGAACCAGGTTATTGTGCCCACCTCCAGAATTTTGGACTGAGTCGAGTTGCACAGAGTTGGACACGACTGAAGTGACTTAGCAGCAGCAGCAGGCCTTGGGTGGGGCAGTCTTTGCGTTTCTAGCAAGCTCCCAGGTAATGCTGGTGAGACTGGTCTGAGACGGCACTTTGAGAATCACAGCTCTATACTGACACCTTTGTTTACATGGAATCCAGGCAAATAGTATAGGGTAATAGCTGCCAGGAAACCACTCCTAGGATTGCCAACAGCTGGTTTGAGAGAGATAATTAATAGGCCTGCTTGTATCAGTTAGGGTCTCAACTGGAAACAGATGGCACGCTTCAGATAGGATAATTCCCGACAGCCAAGAAGTGAAAACCTTGTCAGGCCCTGGGGTTTTGCAATGAAGACCTAAGCATCCATGTACAAGACTGAACTCGGCCCACCTTCACACACAGTCATTTAGAACAGCTGACACAAGGCAGGTTGTGAGGTTACCTCCATATGCCTGCTAGCCACAAGGCCCGAGGAGGTATCCTAGCTGTACACTCTGACACTTTTGTTTCTTTTCTCTCAGAGTATCTGGTGGCATTGCTCTCTTCAGCCCATTGTCCTCCTTACCCGAGGCATGACTCAGGACTTCATCTGAGAAAGCAAAGTATCTGGGAAAGCTTTACTGATGTATACGAATTTCATCTGAGTAGTCTTATCTCCCAGAGAAGGCGATGGCACCCCACTCCAGTACTCTTGTCTGGAAAATCCCATGGACAGAGGAGCCTGGCAGGCTGCAGTCCATGGGGTTGCGAAGAGTCGGACACGACTGAGCAACTTCACTTTCACGCACTGGAGAAAGAAATGGCAGCCCACTCCAGTGTTCTTGCCTGGAGAATCCCAGGGACGGGGGAGCCTGGTGGGCTGCCGTCTATGGGGTTGCACAGAGTCGGACACGACTGAAGCGGCTGAGCAGCAGCAGCAGCAGCAGCAGCAGCAGCAGCAAACCAGGGATCAAAACCATGTCCCCTGCATTGACAGACAGATTCTTACCTGCTGCGCCACCAGGGCAGTCCCTGCAGGGCTGCGTGAACCAGGTTATTGTGCCCACCTCCAGAATTTTGGACTGAGTCGAGTTGCACAGAGTTGGACACGACTGAAGTGACTTAGCAGCAGCAGCAGGCCTTGGGTGGGGCAGTCTTTGCGTTTCTAGCAAGCTCCCAGGTAATGCTGGTGAGACTGGTCTGAGACGGCACTTTGAGAATCACAGCTCTATACTGACACCTTTGTTTACATGGAATCCAGGCAAATAGTATAGGGTAATAGCTGCCAGGAAACCACTCCTAGGATTGCCAACAGCTGGTTTGAGAGAGATAATTAATAGGCCTGCTTGTATCAGTTAGGGTCTCAACTGGAAACAGATGGCACGCTTCAGATAGGATAATTCCCGACAGCCAAGAAGTGAAAACCTTGTCAGGCCCTGGGGTTTTGCAATGAAGACCTAAGCATCCATGTACAAGACTGAACTCGGCCCACCTTCACACACAGTCATTTAGAACAGCTGACACAAGGCAGGTTGTGAGGTTACCTCCATATGCCTGCTAGCCACAAGGCCCGAGGAGGTATCCTAGCTGTACACTCTGACACTTTTGTTTCTTTTCTCTCAGAGTATCTGGTGGCATTGCTCTCTTCAGCCCACTGTCCTCCTTACCCGAGGCATGACTCAGGACTTCATCTGAGAAAGTAAAGTATCTGGGAAAGCTTTACTGATGTATACGAATTTCATCTGAGTAGTCTTATCTCCCAGAGAAGGCGATGGCACCCCACTCCAGTACTCTTGTCTGGAAAATCCCATGGACAGAGGAGCCTGATAGGCTGCAGTCCATGGGGTTGCGAAGAGTCGGACACGACTGAGCAACTTCACTTTCACGCATTGGAGAAAGAAATGGCAGCCCACTCCAGTGTTCTTGCCTGGAGAATCCCAGGGACGGGGGAGCCTGGTGGGCTGCCGTCTATGGGGTTGCACAGAGTCGGACACGACTGAAGCGGCTGAGCAGCAGCAGCAGCAGCAGCAGCAGCAGCAGCAGCAGCAGCAGCAGCAGCAGCAGCAGCAGCAGCAGCAGCAGCGGCCTTATCTCCTTTCCTCTGATCAATGGCCCACTTTCCTTCTACCTGCTGTAACAACTGTCCTCACTTTAACATATACGCAGGGGGTTATTTTATCTCTTCCCATTTCTACATGTGAAGTTACGGGCTTCCCTGGTGCCTCAGATGGTAAAGAATCTGCCTGCAATGTGGGAGACATGGGTTTGCTCCCTAGGGAAGAGCCCTAGAGTAGGGAATGGCACCCCACTCCAGTGTTCTTGCCTGGAGAATCCCATGGATAAAGGGCTACAGACCATGGGGTTGCAGAGTCAGACACAACTGAGTGACTAACAGGGGAGGCTGCATCCATTCTTCCATCTCTTCAGGTACGTGTCAAAAGGATACTCAGCAGACACACCGGCAGCTTTCGATTATAGATGATCTCTGTGTAGCCCTTGTTATTATAGCATTCTTCTTTACTTTTTGTTTTGATACTAAATATTTTTAATAATAATCTTTTTTTAAAAAGGATGTAACCTTTTTAGTTACTATGCACAAAATGGATACAATTAGGGATCCATTCCACATCTCAAGACCAGAGTATTCCTGGACCAGCATACACCTTTCCCATCACCAGTCTCCTCTTCCCCCAAGTAAACACCATCTTTAAAAAAAAAAAAATGCAAATGCTACTTCTTATGTAGACGTCCATAAGCAGCATACTGTTTATTTTTGCTGGACTCTGAGCAAACTTTTGCAGCCTGTATTCCTTATTCCATACTATATTTCTAAAAATTGTTTATATTGTTACATGTAACAATTGTATATTCATTTTCCCTGTGTAAATTTATAACGTGAGGATGCTTCAAATTATTCATTTCCCTGTTGCTAGACATTTGTGTCTTTTCTGGTTTTTGTTTTCATGAACAAAGTGGCAGTGAGTTTTCTTGTAGATGTCTCCTATATGTTTCAGGGTCCCTCTTGAGTGTACTGAACCTAGTCATAGAATTGCTGGATTATAGAAGACATATTCATTTTCACAGGGCATTATGTACTGGTTTTCCAAAGTAACTGCGCCAATTTACAACCCTATCAGTATGGCATAAGAGTTCTCATTGAGCCACATCTTTACCACCTCTGATATGATCTGCTAAGTCACTTCAGTCGTGTCCGACTCTGTGCGACCCTATAGACGGCAGCCCACCAGGCTCCACCATCCCTGGGATCTTCCAGGCAAGAACACCTTAATTTTTGCCAGTATAGTTTGTGTATAGGGCGTTACATGAGGTTTAAGTTCTGTTTGTCTAATCACTAGTGAAAGTATTTCTTCTTATGTATCATATCAGCTTCTTAGGGCTGCTGTAACAAAATTCCATACACTGGGTGGCTTGAAACAACAGCAATGTTTTCCCTCCCAGTTCTGGGAGCCAGAAGACCAACATCCAAGCACAGGCAGAGCTGCGCTCCTCCTGAAAGCTCTCAGGAAGAATGCATCTTCCCGTTCCTGTTTCTGGTAGTGCCAGGCCTTCCTTGGCTTGTGGCTGAATAACTCCTATCAAATCTCTTTCTTGGCCTTCATATGGCCTTTTAGCTCCATGTGTCTCTCACCTGAATGACTCTCTTAAAGATGCTTGTCATTGGATTTAGGACCTACCTGGATAATTTGTTGTTTAGTCGCTAAGTCACATCTGACTCTTTGCGACCCCATGGACTATAGCCTGCCAGGCTCCTCTGTCCATGACATTTTCCAGGCAAGAATACTGGAGCAGGTGTCATGTCCTTCTTCAGAAGATCTTCCTGACCTAGGGATAGAACCTGTGTCTCCTGCATTATCGGGCGGATTGTTTACCACTGAGCCACCTGAATAATTTAGGATTCTTAATTATTCCTGCAAAAACCTTTTTTTCCAAAAATGTCAAATTCACAGGTTTTAAGAATTAGGACATGGACGTTTAAAGATCAGGAGATGTAGTTGAGGCACAATTTAACTCACGACAAAAATAATTACCATTCATACTTTGCAAAACACAGGTTCATGTTTTTTTCTCCCAATTATCTATTGAATCTTTCCTATTTTCCTATTAAGCCTTTTTCTTATTGATTTGTAAAACTTCTTTACATTAAAGATATCCATTTTGTGTCTATTTGCTAAACAAGTATTCTCTCAATCTGTGACTTACATTTTTCCTTTTTAGTATGGTGTCTTGATAAACAGGTTTTTAGTGTTTATGTAATTGATTTTGCCATCTTTTCTTTTATGGTTAGAACAGTCTATGTCTTATGTAGTAAGCTCTTCTGTGGCCATGAATATATTTTCTTAAATCTTCTTCTAAATATCTTGACCATTGTTCTTATAGCTTTACATCTTTCATTCATCAAGAGAAAAATTTTGTTCACAGTACATGAGGATCCAATTTTACTTTTTTTCATGAATAATGGATAACCAAGTCCCCCTCATCCTGACTTGATCCATGTCTAGAGCCACAATAGTTATCTTAGGATAAAGTGACTATAAGCTCGAGGATGAAAGACATAATCTGATGTGATATAGGCACTTACGATAGCACTAATATTTAAGTGACAGTCATATATCATTTAGAAAGAATAATAAAATCCAGTTCAACATTCCTACTCAACTAACAGCATAATCTACATGACATCCTGCAACCATAACTGATACAATTTTATACACACTCAAGTCTATCTTTAGCTAGGTTGAATTATCATTGCAAGTAACTTAGAGTAGCTACTTTGAACTTGGGGTTACATATTTACCAAATGACATCACTGAATAAATTGGTACCAAGAAACACCCAGGTTATTAACTCTCACTCACCCGCCAGGTGGATGAATCAGCAGTGCCCTGTACATTCTGGGTAACTGTGGGCACAGGTGGTTCACTGCATGGCTCCTCCATCAATCATGAAAATTAGTCAACTGTGTGGGACAGTTCATTGAATCCATAACTTCATGTCTAATAAATTTCACATGTACACACAAAAGTAAAGCTACCTGAGAGCTCAGAAAACCCAGTCCCACTAAATGCATTCATTTCATCATTGCCCTTTCTCTGCACAAGGAAGGAAATAATTGCTTAACTGAAGTCAATTCATAATCTCCAGCTCTCATAAAAAACACAAGTTCTCCTTTAGAAAAGTCATCATTGGAGAAGAAAACATGACCCGGATTTTCCTGTACTGTGTTCTGACTGTTTTGGAATAGTCATTTGTGGGTTTAGAAACCTGTCCACACCTGTTCTGGCCAAAACAGTACCATTAGCCACCTCTGACTGTTTCCATTTACATGAATTAAAATAACACGTTCAGCTCTGCATTTTGCACTAGCCATTTGTTCAGCACTCCATAGCACCATTCAAGACAACAAAGACAGAACATTTCCGTCTTCACATACAGTTCCTCTGGAGAGTGGTTTTCTAGACGCTTTCTTCCACTCTATTCACATTCACATCTAAATTCATGTCGTACTTTAAAGTTTACTGAGTCCTTTCCGGTCCATGCTTTGACTGAGTGCTCACTCTATGATTGGTAGAAAGGCATCATTCAAAGCGTCTTTATCTACTGTTGAGTAACACATTCCCCCCAAACTTAGCAACTGAAAAAAGCAAACATTTATTACCTTGTGGAGTTTCTGAGGTCAGTAATCTGGGAGCCGCTTGGCTGGGTAATCTGCTCAGGGTCCCTCATGAGGCTGCAATCAGATACGTGCTGAAGCTGGGGCCAGGTGGCTGTTGGAAGAAGCCTTCAGTTCCTTTTTCCTGTGGCCTTTCGACTTGCTCCAGAGTAAATACTTTGGAAGAGAGAGACGGAGGGGGCAGGGGAGGGAGGAGGGGAGAGCATTGTGTTTTATAACCTGATCTCCGAGGTGACATACCATCACTTCTGGCTTATCCTACTGTTACACAGACCCCGGTTGGCAAGATATGGGAGGGGATCACACACAGGAGTGAATGTCAGAAGCTGGCCATCATCCAGCCCATCTTAGAATTCAGCCAATCATGTTGCTCTTTAAGACACTCGGGAACGTGTCAAACTCGCACAGCTGATAAACCCGAGAGAACATTAGAGAAGAACACACGTCTAAAAGAATCCCCAGGTGGTGCAGTGGTAAAGAACCCGCCTGCCAATCCAGGAGATGCAGGAGTTTCCTGGGTTAGGAAACTGCCCTGGAGTTCAAGATGGCATCCACCCAGGTATTCTTGCCTGAAGAATCCCATGGACAGAGGAGCCTGGCAGACGGCAGTCCATGGCGCTGCAGAGTTGGACATGACTGAGCACGCACACACCCAACCTCTGACTTTTTTACTCCTTTATTCCACAGTACTCTGGCTTCACCCATCAAGGCGCTACTTCAACTTCCTTAAAAATTTTGACTTTTTTTTTTTTAATAAACCAGCGACACAGACTAATATCATCAACCTGCAAATACTACAGCTGAGATTCAGGGGGTCTTAGTAACAATTGCTCCTCCTCTTTGCTTTCTCAGGAAAAAAAAAAAAAAAGACAATAACAGGAGAGTGGAAAAAACAGAAGGAGCCTGCTCCTGACAAGCACTCTGTCTTGACCAAACTCTAGACTGGCTCCTCTCAGCCCCTTGACCTGGACCTCGATGTCCATCTTTGTCGGTCCTGCATGGCCCAGTTGTAGCAACAGGCCTGTTAAGTTGGTTTAGCCAGAATGCCCCACCCTCCCCATTGACACATTTCCTTTCCTCTCACCAAGCTCCGTGCTGAGTCACTTCAGTCATGTTCTATTGTTTGTAACTCCGTGGACTGTAGCCTACCATGCTCCTCTGTCCATGGGGATTCTCCAGGCAAGAATACTGGAGCGGGTTGCCATGCCCTCCTCCAGGGGATCTTCCCGATCCAGGCATTGAACCAGCATCTCTTATGTCTTCTGCATAGGCAGGGGGCTTCTTTACCACTAGTGCCACTTGGGAAACCCTTTCTTTCACCACTTCCCAACCCCCCGCCCATGTAATATCTGATCACCCTGGCCTGATTTCAGCAAGAACCCTGTCAGGTCAGTTTATCCAGAATTCCCTTTTGCCCCTGATAGTCTCCTGTTAGTAATTTTCCATCCACTGACCCCCACCTTGCTCCTTGAATAAAAATTCCCAGTTTTGCATTTGAAGTTATTTCTCTTTCCTGTTGCAAAAATGCCATCTCTGTTGACCCACGCCCATCATAATGGTCCTGATTAAAGTCCATCTTAGTGTCAAACAAGTGTCATGAAAACTTTTTTTTTCAGTGCCTCTGCAGACAGCAAGTGGAGAGAAAGAAGTAAGAGGAAGATTCCTCTCCCACACCTAACCACACAGAAGAGACTTTCTACAAATTATTGCTCAGGAAAGGGCCAGAGGCAAACTGCCTCCCTTTCTAAATACACAAAACAAACAAAGCTGACTTAGTTTACACAGCACCTTACCTCCAACCATAGTACATCTTAATTTAAAATTTTTTAAATAATTCTATTTCAAATCAGGGGCAAAGTGTAGAAAAAGTGGGCTATGATGAATCTCAACTGATTTCATTTTTTGGCTTGGCATTCAATATTGGCAGTCAGGGCTACAAGTAGATTAAAATTCCAAATGTCATGGATTTACTGGCTGTGGGTATTCCAGCTGACTGCTTTCTCCTTTGATAATTATTTGAAATCAAAGTTTGGTTAACATTCATTGTTGATTCTAAGAAATTATTTCTGGAAAACAAAGATACTGGAAAATATGCTAGAAATATTTTTGGATACTTGAGAGGAAAGAACAGTAGGAATAAAGAAAAATCTTGTAGTTGAACAAATCAACTTTCAATTTTTTGTCTTTATTATGGTAGAAAAATGGGCATTTGCAAGACTGAATCATGCTGCTTTTAAAACTTTTTTCATCATTAAGGACTCTAAGTGTCCTTCCATCTGTCATTAGAGTCAGTCTCAATTCCTACTGACCAATGAGTTAAGGAGGTCCGTCCATTTATCTTTTCTTTCAAATAAGGCCTAGTGCATTTAAAGGCTACCTGTCAGAAATGATGTCAGGTAAAAGTAAGCCAAATCCTGACACAATCCAGCCTAAGTAAGATGAAAATGTATGCTCTCTCACATAAAGAAGAGAGAGTTGGGATGGCCTTTGGAGATAGTTCAGAACAGAACAGAATGGGAAAGACTAGAGATCTCTTCAAGAAAATTAGAGATACCAAGAAAACATTTCATGCAAAGATGAGCTCGATAAAGGACAGAAATGGTATGGCCCTAAAAGAAGCAGAAGATATTAAGAAGTGGCAAGAATACACGAAAGAACTATACAAAAAAGATCTTCATGACCCAGATAATCATGATGATGTGATCACTCATCTAGAGCCAGATATCTTGGAATGTGAAGTCAAGTGGGCATTAGAAAGCATCACTATGAACAAAGCTAGTGGAGGTGATAGAATTCCAGCTGAGCTGTTTCAAGTCCTGAAAGATGATGCTGTGAAAGTGCTGCACTCAATATGCCGCAAATTTGGAAAACTCAGCAGTGGCCACAAGACTGGAAAAGGTCAGTTCTCATTCCAATTCCAAAGAAAGGCAATGCAAAAGAATGCTCAAACTACTGCACAATTGCACTCATCTCACATGCTAGTAAAGTAATGCTCAAAATTCTCCAAGCCAGGCTTCAGCAATATGTGAACAGTGAACTCCCTGATGTTCAAGCTGGTTTTAGAAAAGGCAGAGGAACCAGAGATCAAACTGCCAACATCTTCTGGATGATCAAAAAAGCAAAAGAGTTCCAAAAAA
>SJYC01135893.1:0-25266 GCA_006408675.1 Madoqua kirkii
ACAATGCACATTCTTTGTTATTGATTCATTCATTCAACAAGTATATTTCAAGTTCTTTGAGCTGTGCCCAGAAACAAGATGCAGATGGATACTTCACCCTTAAAGAATTCACTTGGGGTGAATTGACTGAGAGCCATGATTATAAACTTGATGTGAAGGCCAAAGACCAGGTAGCTCAGAGGGCAGATGATTGTTTCTTGTACGCATAGGCAAGGCTTTTCGGGAAAGATGGTGTTAAACTTGAGTTTTGAAGCATGGGCAAGATTTGGATTTTTAACAGAAAAGGGCACTCCAGGCAGAGGCCACCGTGCAAGCCACGCCAAGGAGAGGGATGAGAGCCTTGAAGGGAGCCCTTGGTCTGAATGGGAAGCCGGATGGAAGGAGGGGTGGTTGCAGAGTGAAGCTGGAAGTCATTAAAATTCATCTAGTTCCTGCTTAGTTTTTGGCCACACCCAATTTTACTTTTGGCATGCGGGATCTTTAGTGCAGCATATGGGACCCACATCCCTGACCAAGGATCAAACCCTGGCTCCCAGCACTTGGAGCGTGGAGTCTTAGCCACTGGACTGCCAGGAAAGTCTCATCTAGTGCCTGCGTTGTACTAGGCGCTGATAGTTCCTTTGAGAATGCCCTAGTTTTCAGTCCCTAAAGTAGCTGTCCTGATTAAATGTGATTTTCTTTTTCTTTTTTTTTGTAGAGTGTTGTTCCTTTTCTATAGATGGGGAAACTGAGACAGAGAGAAATTAAGGAACTTCCTGGAGATCACCTCTTACTAAGTGGTAGGACTTGAATTTAAGCCCAGGTCCTATGAACCTTTAAGTACACACTTTTCTCAAGGCTGCCATATTTTCTTATTTCTTCTGTCTGCCCTTTAGAAGGATAAGAGGCTTGCATAAGCTTCCTGATGGGAAGGACTGGCTGTGGGGGACCTGGGTCTTCCTCTTGTGGGCAGG
Organism: Madoqua kirkii; assembly: GCA_006408675.1. Lineage (NCBI taxonomy): Eukaryota > Metazoa > Chordata > Mammalia > Artiodactyla > Bovidae > Madoqua > Madoqua kirkii. The sequence continues at coordinate 954 of SJYC01135893.1, forward strand.
GCTGTGCTCAGTAAAACTTTAATCCAGCTGTCTGGGAAGGGTGGGGCTGTGTTCCCTCCCTGTTAGTTGTTTGGCCTGAGACCTGAAGCCTATAGGCTTATATAGGAGTGCTTCAGTTCAGTTCAGTTCAGTCACATAGTCGCTCAGTTGTGTCTGACTCTTTGCGACCCCATGAATTGCAGCACGCCAGGCCTCCCTGCTCATCACCAACTCCCGGAGTTTACCCAAACTCATGTCCATTGAGTCAGTGATGCCATCGAACCATTTCCTCCTTGGTCGTCCCCTTCCCCTCCTGCCCCCAGTCCCTCCCAGTATCAGGGTCTTTTCCAGTGAGTCATCTCTTCGCATGAGGTGGCCAAAGTATTGGAGTTTCAGCCTCAGCATCAGTCCTTCCAATGAACACCCAGACTGATCTTCTTTAGGATGGACTGGTTGGATCTCCTTGCAGTCCAACGGACTCTCAAGAGTCTTCTCCAACACCACAGTTCAAAAGCATCAATTCTTCAGTGCTCAGCTTTCTTCACAGTCCAACTCTCACATCCATAGATGACCACTGGGAAAACCATAGTCTTGACTAGATGGACCTTTGTTGGCAAAGTAATATCTCTGCTTTTCAATATACTGTCTGGGTTGGACATAACCTTCCTTCCAAGGAGTAAGTGTCTTTTAATTTCATGGCTGCAATCACTATCTGCAGGAGGGCTTGGTGACCTCCAAGTTCAGTTCAGTCGCTCAGTCGTGTGTCCGACTCTTTGCGACCCCATGAATTGTAGCACGCTAGGCCTCCCTGCCTATCACCAACTCCCAGAGTTTACTCAAACTCATGTCCATCCAGTCGGTGATGCCATCAAACCATCTCATCCTCTGTCGTCCCCATCTCCTCCGAACTTCGATCTTTCCCAGCATCAGAGTCTTTTCCAGTGAGTCAATTCTTCACACCATGTGGCCCAAGGATTGGAACTTCAGCTTCAGCATCAGTCATTCCAATGAATATTCAGGACTGATTTCCTTTAGGATGGATTGGTTGGATCTCCTTGCTGTCCAAGTGACTCTCAAGAGTCATCTCCAACATCACAGTTCAAACGCATCAATTCTTCATCACTCAGCCTTCTTTATGGTCCAGCTCTCACATCCATACATGATCACTGGAAATACCATAGCCTTGATTAGACGGACCTTTCTTGGCAAAGCAATGTCTCTGCTTTTCAACATAAGACCTCCAAGAGGGCTTATGTTGAAACACGTCTCCCAGGACTGCTGCTGCCCGTGCCCTGTCCCATGGCAGGCCACTGCTGACCCACGCCTCTTCAGGAGACCCTCAAACACTCACAGGAAAGTCTGGCTTAGTCTTCTGTGGGGGTCATGGATCCCTTCCCCTGGGTCCTGATATGTACAAGATATTTTTTGTGTCGTCCAAGAGTCTCTGTTTCCCCCAGTCCCATGGGAGTTCTGTAATCAAATCCCACTGGCCTTCAAAGTTAGATTCCCTGGGGATTCCCAATCCCTTGGCCAGATCTCCAGGCTGAGGAGGCTGATGTGGGTTCTAGAACCTTCACAGGAGTGTGAGAACTTCTTGGGTATTATTGTTCTCCAGTCTGTGAGTTGCCCACCTGGTGGCCATATGATTTGATTTTAACATAATTACTCCCCTTCTACCATTCTGTTGGGGCTTCTCCTTTGTCATTGGATGTGGGATTTCCTTTTTTGGTGGGTTGCACTGTCTTCCTGGTTGGATTCAACAGCTGGATGCAGTTTGGGTGTTTTGGCAGAAGATGAGCCCATGTCCTTCTACTCCGCCATCTTAATCTCATCTCTGCCATATTGTCTTGAATAAGATTTTTTAAAAATACTTATTCATTTATTTGGCTGTGCTGGATCTTAGTTGTGGTGTGTGGGATCTTAGTTCCCTGATCAGGGATTGAATCTGGAATCCTTGCATTGGGGAGCACAGATTCCTAGCTACTGGACCACCAGGGAAGTCCCTTGAATGAAATTCTAATGCAGTGAGGAGGGGTGGACGAGGAAGGTTGAGGATGAGGAGTCTCTGAAGCTCTGTTGAGCGGAAGATGGACAGTGTCAGAGCTCTCTGCTCAGGATGCTGGTGGCAGTGTCAGCTGGGCTGGAGAAAATATGGTTTAAGCCATTCTGTAATCAGATTGATTATAGTCTTTGCAGCCAAAGATGGAGAAACTCTATACAGTCAGCAAAAACAAGACCAGGAGCTGACTGTGGCTCAGATCATGAACACTTATTGCCAAATTCAGACTTAAATTGAAGAAAGTAGGGAAAACCACTAGACCATTCAAGTATGACCTAAATCAAATCCCGTATGATTATACAGTGGAAGTGAGAAATAGATTCAAGGGATTATATCTGATAGACTGAGTGCCTGAAGAACTATGGGCAGAGGTTTGTGACACTGTACAGGAGGCAGAGATCAAGACCATCCCCAAGGAAAAGAAATGCGGAAAGGCAAAATGGTTGTCTGAGGAGGCCTTACAAATAGCTGAGAAGCCAAAGACAAAGGAGAAAGGAAAGATATACCCATTTGAATGCAGAGTTCCAAAGAATAGCAAGGAGAGATAAGAAAGCTCTCCTCAGTGATCAATGCAAAAAAATAGAGGAAAATAATAGAATGGTAAAGACTAGAGATCTCTTCATGAAAATTAAAGATACCAAGGGAACATTTCATGCAAAGATTGGCTCAGTAAAGGACAAAAATGGTATGAACCTAACAGAAGTAGAAGATATTAAGAAGAGGTGGCAAGAATACACAGAAGAACTGTACAAAAAAGATCTTACCACCCAGATAATCACGATGCTGTGATCACATACCTAGTGTCAGACTTCCTGGAATGTGTGTGAAGTCAAGTGGAAGCATCACTACGAACAAAGCTAGTGGAGGTGATGGAATTCCAGTTGATCTATTTCAGATCCTAAAAGATGATGCTGTGAAGGTGCTGCACTCAGTATGTCAACAAATTTGGAAAACTCAGCAGTGGCCACAGGACTAGAAATGGGGGAAAGAGCATGCTGGTCAGGAATACAATAAATGGTTTGATGGCTTTGTCAAAGGTACTCTTACATCTCCTTCTGATTTTTACCCCTTGGTAATTATCCTAATATCTACTTTGTACTACCATCTCAAAATGCATAATTAGGTTTGATGTTTTTATGGAGTGACTACTATGTACAAAGTGCTGTCTAGGTGTCCTAACTAGTGCAGAGTCACTGTCATAAAGATTTAAAGACAGTGATGACTATGTGAGTGAATGAGGTATGGACTATCTTGCTTCCTGTTTTCTTTTTTAATATTTATGTGGCTTCACTGGGTCTCAGTTGTGGCATGTAGGATCTAGGTTCCTGACCAGGGATTGAACCCAGGTCCCCTGCACTGGGAGTACGGAGTCTTAGCCCTTGGACCACCAGGAAGTCCCACCTCCTGTATTTTTCACATAGGTACTGGCTCCTTGAAACAACATGCACCGCAGTCCTCATTTAAGCTGGAGAAGAGCCAAATGGTAAAGAAAAATGCGAGTGAAAGTGTTAGTCGTGTCCAGCTGTTTGCGACCCCATGGACTGTAGCCCTTCAGGTTCTTCTGTCCCTGGCATTCTCCAGGCAAGAATTCTAGAGTGGATTGCCAATCCTTTCTCCAGGGGATCGAACCCGCGTCTCCTACATTGGCAGCCAGATTCTTTGCCATTTGAGCTGCCAAGGAAGCCACAACTGTGGTGGGTCCTTGGCAGTTCATAGCACTACTTACTGCTGACACTAATGGTGCAACAGTTAAACACTTAGAATTCCGTTTTACTATGGTCCAGTTAAAGTGTATGCCATGGAGCTTGGATATCTGACCCTTGCTAAGGGCCCACGGTTGAGGCCAACACTGGATAGCATGCCTTATGGTGACTGATATCTAGACGTTTCTATAAATAACCCTTATTTTGGCCAATCTTGGAAAGAGTGTAGGGAGAAGAATTACGTTGTTATTAAGGAGCCATCTTTCCTCATTCTTGCCAAGTTCTATTTTGGCTGGCTCTAGTGATTAGGGAGAAGTTGAAAACAGTGATTTTCTAATCCATTCTTTAAGGTTGAAAAAGCATAGCTATTATTATAAATTTATGTTAGGAAAATTAAACAAAATGCTTACAGTACAGAAAATGAAGCTTAGTGAAACTTCCTCACCTGAAAGGAACGGGCTGAGGGTTGTCTTTATTGGGCTTTGGTGACTTGGTATACAGTTCTTTTTCCCATCCTAGGGTTATGTTGGTTTGTGGGGCCTTGAATTTTTATGTTTCTCTTAAAGGCTGTGGTTTCAGGACTTCCCTGGTGGTGCAGTGGATGAGAATCCACCTGCCAGTGCAGAGGACATAGGTTTGATCCCTGGTTCGAGAAGATTCCTTGTGCCTCGAAGCACCTAAGCTGGTGCACCATGAGTGCGGAGCTGGGGCCTCGTGCTCTGCAACAAGAGAACCTACTGTGTGAGAAGCCTCTGCACCGCCAGGAGGAGCAGCTAGAGAGCCTGAGCGAAGCTTCCACGAAGATCCAGGGAAGCCAGAAATAAACCCGAGATTCAAAAAATAAGAAAAAGGGAAATTAATTTTTTTAAAGGGCTATGTTTTCAAAAAAATATTGTTGAGTTTTGGGTTCCGTTCAGTTCGGTTGCTCAGTCATGTCCGACTCTTTGCAGCCCCATGGACCGCAGCATGCCAGGCCTCCCTGTCCATCACCAGCTCGCGGAGCTTGCTCAAACTCATGTCCTTTGAGTTGACAGACCAAAGAATAAACTTAATTCTTTGGGTAACTTTGCATTTTCTGTGAAGACCAGGAGTGGACAAAACTGATTCTAGAAATGCTGAAAAACCCAGGGCTTTGCAAGTTTTAGATCAAGGGCTGTATTCATTTCCTGTGGCTGCTGTTAACAGTTTTTCACTAACTGGGTAGCTCAAAACAACAGGTTTTATTCTATCACTGCTCTGGAGGCCGGAAGTCTGCAACCGATTCATCAGGAGAGCCCTGCTCCCCACAGTCTCCAGGGAGAATCTGTTCCTTCCCTTCTAGTGGCTCCAGGTGCTCACTGACCAGCTCACTCCAGCCTCTGCCCACATCGCCGCATTGCCTCCTCCTCTTGATTCTGTCTCAAATTTCCCTTTGCCTTTCCTCCCCCCCCCCTCTTTTTCTTTTGACTGTGCCACATGGGATGCAAGCTATTAGTTCCCCAACCTGGGATCGAACTTGAGACCCTTGCGCTGGAAGCTAGGAGTCTTAACCACTGGACTGCCATGGAAAGCGAAAGTCACTCAGTCATGTCCAACTCTTTGTGACCCCATGAACTATACAGTTCATGGAATTCTCCATTCCAGAATACTGGAGTGGATAGCCTTTCCTTCTCCAAGGTATCTTCCCAACCCAGGGATCAAACCCAGGTCTCCAGCATCGCAGACAGATTCTTTATGAGCTGAGCCACAAGGGAAGCCCAAGAATACTGGAGTGGGTAGCCTATCCCTTTTCCAGCAGACCTTCCCAACCCAGGAATTGAACTGGGGTCTCCTGCATTACAAGTGGAATCTTTACCAACTGAGCTATCAGGGAAGCCCAGACCTCCAGGAAAGTCCCACTTTTTCTTATACGGACACTTGCCATTGGAAGTTGAACCCACCTGTGTAATCCAGAATGATGTCTTCATCCTGATATTCTCAACTTTTTACATCTGCAAAGACCCTTTCTCCAAATAATGTAACAGTTAACAGGTTCTGGGGATTAGGGTATGAACATACCTTTTTGGGAGCCTCCATTCAACTTACTACCGTGGGGATTAGGGTATGAACATACCTTTTTGGGAGACTCCATTCAACTTACTACCGTGGGGATTAGGGTATGAACATACCTTTTTGGGAGACTCCATTCAGCTTACTACCGTGGCTCTCAAACTTGTTTTGAACTGTAGGAAGAAATACTGTTACAACACAACCTAGCTCCCATGTATCCAGGGAAAGAGAATTGTGCTTTCTCTTAACAGAGGGAGATACAATCTGTTGCATTCTGTTCTATAACATTGCATTCCACTCCAACAAAATCCTGTTTGGTGAGCTACTAAATTGATCTCATGACCCATTAATGGTGGTGCCGCCCACAATTCTAGATCTCAGATGATCACGGTCTAGACTTGAATGGAGATCATTAGCTTGTCTTGGATTTTTTCAGGCTAGCTGAAATGAATTGGCTTTGAAGGAATAAATGGGGAAATTAAGGGTGTGATCAGAATACTACTTTACTTGATGACACCACTGCTGTTGCTAAGTTGCTTCAGTCATGTCCGACTCTGTGTGACCCCATAGACGACAGCCCACCAGGCTCCCCTGTCCCTGGGACTCTCCAGGCAAGAACACTGGAGTGGGTTGCCATTTCCTTCTCCAATGCATGAAAGTAAAAAGTGAAAGTGAAGTCGCTCAGTCGTGTCCTACTCCTAGTGACCCCATGGACTGCAGCCTACCAGGCTCCTCTGTCCATGGGACTGAACTGTATTAAATTCAAGTTATCAATATTTACTGACATCTTTCCATGCACCTAGCATTGTGTTAGATATGAGAACCACAAAAATGGATTGTTCAAGCCCACACCAAGCATTCCTTAAATTTTCTTCTATGTTACACCATACAAACTGTATTAAATATACATTCTTAATCACCATTTTCTTTACAAAGGTAAATAGCTGTTTATAAGTGGACCTTTAGGCCCACTTATTTACTTTTCTCATGTATACTTAAGTATTGAAAATATGGTGTCCCACTGAAGCACCTAAATTCATGCCTTATAAATTGTTTTCAGAGGATTTTCAAGTAATTAGAGGGAAGCTATTTACGAGATGATGTTGATCTACATTTCTCATAATTGTGTGGACATTTTAAGCACTTTGCCGAAGAGACTGCAAGTGTAGAAACAGTGACAAAAAAAAATCTCGCTTCCATTTCAAGCGAGTGACGTAAGAGCACTAAAACCCATGATTAAGAAAAATGAAATTGTATAAATTATAGCAGAAATGCCTGTCATCACCCGTATTAGCTGCTGAAATGCCTCCAGGGGGGTAGATTAGAAAAAGAAAATTACTTATCTGTAATTCTTCTTCTCTTTAGGTAGCAATTATAATAGATATACACTCCTGGGTGTAAGTCATTGGTGTGAGAACCAGGAGCAGACTAGAAGTCAGCTAAAGAATTATAGCCCTCAAGGAAGATGCACCCTGGGACGTCAAGGGCAGGATGCACATAGACTGTCGTTGCCCCCAAATGTCATTCCTATCTGACCATTGGAAAGAACTGGCGAATTTAGTCCCTTGGAAGAAAAGAACGACTGAGCAGATCTATTATTATTATGATCATATATTAAATGTATAAAGGTCTAGCCCGAGGCAGAATTTGTGAACTGGGTCTACTCATTTTCTCTCTGTGACTGCCTATTTCAGGAATCCAATACCTTCTTGCCATCTCTCTCACTCTGCTCTTAGGAAATACCTCATTCAACTTATTTACACTGAAGCCAAAACGTTCATTTGGGAGGGAATCAGGACCTATGGGCTTGGTGCTGGCTTGGTTACCAGATTGTTCTCTGGTAGGTGTCGGGGGGACCCTGTCACTTTTCTGGGCTCCAACATCCTCCTTAATACAATAAAAGGGTTGAACTAGGATGTGTAATTTCTAGGAACAGTTTCATGATTCTTGGTGAAATGACAGGCTAAATATTAGGCTAATTTTAGGGTAAAGTGTTAGGCAAAAAAAAAGTTACTGGTGAATGTGCATTGAAACGTGAGTAGAACTGAGGACTTCCCAGGTGGTCCAGTGGTTAAGAATCCGCCTGAAATATAGGAGACGCATGTTTGATCCCTGGTTGGGGATCTAAGATCCCACATGCCGAGCAACTAAGTCTTACTGCTTCTGACGAAACGTGTCCACAAACACTTGGGGACATCTTTCTACCATGCTTCAGATTCCACTCTGATCTTCTTTACTTAGTTCTTCCTTGAAAAGAAAGAGCTTTCTCTGAGAGGTTTCTGGTAAAAGTCTACTATAGTTTGGCAGGAGCTGTGTCGTGCCCATTTCTGCTTCTCTAGTCCTGTGCATGGCGCTGAATTAGGGCTTGTTTATTGAAGAGATCATAGCTCACAGCTTCCTGGTAATAAGGACTTTGATGTGGCGCTCAAACTGTATCCCAATTCGAGAAAGTTCTAAAGAAGCAACTATGAGCAGTGATGGTCTATCCTTCTTTAGTTAAAAAATAAAAGTCTGACAGTGGTAGTCAACTTTGGTTGAGGTTTGTGATTCCATGGAAGTTTTAAAAACACAGAAGTCTCCTGGATCCCACCCATAAGGATTCTGTTTCACTGGTCTAGCATCAAGATTTTTTTCAAATTTCTTTAGATGCTACTAATGGGCAGCCAAAGCTGAGAGTCACCAGAGAAAGAAATAGAACTCACTGTTACTATCGAAGTTGTCTAGATAAAATCCAGGACCCAGTTAAGTCTGAGAGCTGATGAATAATTTTAGTAAAATTCTGTATACCAAATATTGCTTGGAGCATACACAAGCTAAATAATTATAAGTTTATCAGAAATTCAAATTTCACTGAGTGTCCTGTATTTTTATTTGCTGTATCTGGCAAACCTAGTTGCTATAAAATTATTCCTCACAGGCTAACCTTGTTAGAATCTCTGTCTGCAGTGACGTTTATCCCTGCCTGTGACATCTGTCCTGTGCAATTTCACCCTAGCTGTGCTCAGATCCCTCCAGCTGCTTGTGCAGCCCTAACTGTTCCTGGAAAAAGCTTTCTCGGAACTGAAACTCCTGGTGCCGATACAGAAAAACTCACTCAGCTTCACAGGGTGTCAGCCGTAAGCAGGCAGACCTAGGAACAAGCCACTGGATCGGACTTTGGAGAACTGCACGGAGGATGAAAGATGGAGAGACTGATCCACGTATCAACCGTTTATCAGCAGCTCAGCTGAAACCAAAGGTGAGGATGAGCACCTTGTTTTACCTGTTCCCCAACCAGACCAAGTGAAGTAACTTAACTGGGCAATTCCCAGTTAGAATGCATCGCAGATGACCAGTGCGGAGGAAGAACCTCTGCCCCTTGCCCGGGGCTGCAGTGCACAGACGGCTGCGCTTTCCACCACAGCAGAGTAGGCCCCTCACTTCTCAGCCGGGCAGCTGGTGCTCTTCAGGCCTTGGGAAGGTTCTACAAGGGCAAGGCCTCTCACTGGTTTGCTTCTTCTGTCTTCTTTCTGTGTTAATGAGATTTACAAGCCCACTTATTGGTCTTTGGGCTCTTGGGTTGAAACTCACCCTACTGGGAAGCCATTAGGTTTGCAAGTTTTGGGGTGGGGGAGGGATTCCTGGCTGTATTGCTAGGCACTGAAATGCTTATTTATTCTGCTTATTTATTTTCAGCTTGGAGAGATTATGCTCTCTTGGAACCAGAAGAAGTTGTATTTCTTCTCTCTCTTTTTTGGTTGAACCGTGTAGCTGTCGGGACCTCAATACCTGGACTAGGGATCAAACCAATGTCCCCTGCAGTGGAAGCTTGGAATCTTAACCCCTGGACCACCAGGGAGGCCCCCAAAGGTACATTTCTGAATAAGCTGGTTGGTTAGGATTGAGGCAGAAATCATCACAAGAATGACACTCTTCTGGCACGTTATCACTTTCTTGTAGCTTTGCCTCTGATCCTAACAGCGGCTCTGCCGGTTGGTCTTTTAAAACACATGGATTCCTAAGTCATTCTCTTATCAGCTCTAAGGCGGTGAGGTTGGGGCAGGACCCAGGCTCTCAGTTTCAAGACCAGCTTTTAGAAAATTAGTAGAGACTATTTATCTGAAAATTATCTTTGACATTTTAAAAAATTGGAGTATAATTGATATTATATTAGTTTCATGTGTATAACACAGTGATTCAATACTTTTTATATATTACAAAATAATCAGCATGATAAATCATATTACCATCTGTCATACAAAGTTATTACAAAGTTATTGACTATATTTCTTATGCTGGACATAACATGCTGTGACTTATTCATTTTATACCTGGAAGTTTATACCTTTTAATCTTCCTCACTCATTTCATCCATCTCCCCACCCTGGGATTCTTGATTAAAGTTCTAGAAATCCCAGTTGCTTTGGGGAGCAGCAAGAATAAATTTAAGTGAAAAAATTTACTATCTCTTTTGAGAAATTGTTGATATTTGCAGTTTACTTTAACAATTATGTTGGAAGCCTTTAGTAAGTATAACGCAAGTTGTAAGGTGGAAATGTGAAAGTGGATTAATTATTGATTTCTTCACTCCTATCACTTTTGGTGTCGGTAGGGAACAATTGAGGAAGATTCTCTCTCTCTCTCTTTTTAAAATAAATTTATTAATTTTAACTGGAGGCTAATTACTTTACAATATTGCAGTGGTTTTGCCATACAGGGACATGAATCCGCCATGGAAGATTCCCTCTTTTAGAATTAGTTAAATTTAATCCATTTACACACTGAACATTGACTGGGTATCTATAGCATATCAGGCACTGTGTTAAACTCTAGAGGAATAAAGCACTGAACGAGGCTTGCTCCTTGCCTTTGAGAGCCTCATAATGTATTGGGCAGACAGGGCTGTATGTCTACAGATTCTAATAAACATGATTCATGAGGTAGTAGGGGCTTCCCTGATGGCTCAGCAGTAAAGAATCTGCCTGCCAATCCAGGAGATTTGGGTTTGATCCCTGGGTTGGAAAGATCCTCTGGAGAAGGAAATGGCAACTCGATCCAGTATTCTTGCCTGGGAAATCCCATGGACAGAGGAACCTGGTGGGCTACAGTCCATAGGGTCACAGAGTCAGACTTAGTGACTAAACCACCACCATGATATAATGTGGGTATGAATTACAGGGTGTGGGGACCCAGAAGGGGGAAGATTTGGCTCTGCTGGGTCAAGTCAGACTTCGAAAGGTGACCCAGGGTCTTGGCCAGGGTTTCTGGAGGCTCTCGAGTCTCTGGCTATGCTTGGTATTGTGTTGACAATTTCGGGTCCCTTTCCCTGCAGAGTCCACTCGCTCAGAATCCAAGTGCGATGGTTTGCTGCCTCTGGCTGCTGGGAATGCTATGTGTATCAGGTCCTTGGGAGAGTCTGCAAGTGAAGTCAGCCTCAGCAGAACCAGAGGGTTTCTGTCTGAGCTTGCCTCTGTGCCCCCTTCCAGGAGAGGGTGGGAGGAAGGCAGTCTCAGGGTGGAAGCTGGTAGATTTCACACCACACTTCTTCAGTCTTTAAAGAAGCCTGTTTGCATCTTTGCAGCTCTGTTCCCAGGTGTGCAAATGTCAGAGAGACTGACGCCAGCGTTCAGTGACCTGTGATCACAGCTCCTTCCACCCTCGGTCATTCTGGCTTGCTGAGCTCATTCCATGGACGATAACCCCACACGGAGAGTTTGGAAAGGGCACCAGGTGAACCTGCTCAGATTAACTTTGAGCTTCTCTCTGGAGCCTTCCTGGCCCTCAGTCCTATGGTTTGCTGGTAGAGTTTCTCCTCTCTGCTTTTATGCAGTTTTAACTCTTTTTCTCTCCACTGGCCCTACCCCTCCTCTCTCTCCCTCCCACTTTCCTGCCCCTGCCCCACCTCCGATCCTTTGCTTTGACGGCAGCCTCTGTAAATGAAGCCAGCGGCCAGGCAGGGCCTGCAGGAGAGGGGAGAGGTGGGTTCTGTCTTCTCTGGACGTCACAGGCAGGCCTCTTTCTTGCCCCCATGGCTCTTTGCTCTTATCCTTACCTCGGGCAATATTTCTGCTTTTACTGGAAGACAAAGCAGAATGCTGAGCAGCTCTTTCAGCTCCCTGACATGCAGAGCAGCTCTTTCAGAGGCTTGTATCTGTCTAGCTGTGTCTGGGTCACCTTTGTCCCATCCTGGAGAGAGGAGTAGGGGAGGATGAATGGGAAGGACACCAAGGCCGGAGGAGAAGTGAGTTTCTAAGGCTACAGCCCTGAGCAGGGTTTCCTCTCCCAGCTCCATGACTCCACATCTCCATGGTAATGGATTTGCTTGAGAACGTAACTTCCTATTTTGGAGTCATCAGTGATCAAAAATATCAAAGCTTTTACACTCTGGGCTCCTCTAGAGGAAAAACGGTCACTAATTTGTGTGACTGGGTGCTTGCGGCGATGCAGAACCTACCCAGCCAGGGCTGCTGATTCTGATCTGGGATGCCCAAATAAAACGAGAAAATCAACGTGGAGAAAAAAATGAACTGCCCTTTCTGTGCCAGAATTTTACCTGCTTGTCTCGTTTGGATACACGCTCACGGCTCTCTGGGGGCTTTTCTGGTGGCTCAGTGGTAAAGAACCGCCTGCCAGCGCAGGAGATGCAGGTTCAGTCCCTAGATCGGAAAGACCCCCTGAGGAGGAAAGGGGCAACCCACTCCAGTGTTCTTGGCTGGAGAAGCCCATGGCCGGCTACGGTCCATGGGGTCGCAGGGAGTCAGCCACGACTGAGAGACTGAACAAACACAACAAATGGTCCTCTGAGGGGGTGTCCTTCTTCTGTGATAGAGGCCAAGAGAGGGTTCAGGGCGTTTCGAGTGGAGCACAGGGCAGAGCTGGGTTTCAATCTAGGTATGCCCGCCCAGCTACTGAGCTAAGAAGGAGGGTTGCTGTCCTACTGATTGGGGAAACAGGCACATTCGGTTCAAATAGGAGCAGTTTATACATACTGAAAGCTGACTGCAGAGTTATTAGGTATGTCTGAACAGAAATGGCACCGATAGAGAGCGGGTTTATGCAGGAAGCACCACTGATACAAAGACTTCCATCTTCCCTCCCTCCTTAACCTCCTGGAGGGCACAGGGAGCTATGCTCAGTGTTTTATAATAACCTGTAATGGAGAAGGGGCTTCCCAGGGGGCTCCGTGGTAAAGAGCTCTCTTGCCAATGCAGGTGGCAACCCACTCTAGTATTCTTGCCTGGGGAATTCCGTGGACAGAGGAGCCTGGTGGGCTACAGTCCATGGGGTCACAAAGAGTCGGGTATGACTGAGTTCACACACACATATAATGTTCATAAACACATATATGTTCATATACACATATAATGGAAAAGAGGATAGACAGATAACTGAATCACTTTGCTGCACACTTGAAATGAACACAGATTGTAAATTAACTGTATTTCAATAAAAAAAAGAACATCTGCCAAATTGTAGTCATCTCTCAATATTGGTTGTGGGAGTCTAATGAGAATCTCCTTATAATTTTCTAGCACATTGTTAATTCAAAGTAATTTATATCATTAAGATCATTAAACTCTGTTTATTTGCTATTGGCTATTAAAGAGAATGCTAATAATTTAAACTTTCTCTCTGATCCTGCAAAAAAAAAAAAAGAAAGGTTGATGTGTCCCAGTTCATTTTATTTTCATTCTCACCTTTTAAAAACTGGAGATTCTTATCTTCCAATAATTTTTTCAAGTTTTCAGTTGTTGAACTTTTCTGTGTAAAAAGATACCATTTAATTGGGCACAAAGGCTTTCAGGTTAAGTGAAAAAGTTTTTCAAAACATTCATAATACTATTTTATTTCGTGTCATAATTATTTAAAAGGTGATATTTACACCTCTGTTCCCCTGGTCATCTTCCCTGTGTCAGTAAGCAAATGCAACCTCGTGAACACAGTTCACAGAAGCAAATATGTTTGGCTGTGTCAGATTCCATTGTTTTCCAGAGAGCTTCAGACGAGGAACATAAAAAAAGGTGACAGCTTCAGAAGCCACTAAAATTTTACACTTGGCTTTGTGAGTAGGATTAATGCATTTTAGCACAACTCCATAAGAAGCCCTGGCCGTTCTTCTGTGTGTCTGTCACAGCTGTGCAAGCTCCCACTACGTCGGCCTCTCTCATAAAGAGTAAGTAGATTGTAAAACCGTTTATAGCCTTTATAAAAATATTTTGACTATTTTACCCAGCTACCTGAGTAGGACACCTGATACCAGCTTTTCCAGTCAAGCCTTCGAGAATCCAGGCGAGGGCTGACAAGAGACAAGCTTCTTTTTTATTGAAGTGACGTGAGGGTCACGTCTGTCTCGGCAGAGCAGAGTCTCGCGGTGGGAGCGTTCCGTAGTAGAAGCGGATGTTAAACTGAAACGCTGCACCTGAGCTTCATATAAAAAAAATAACCTTTGATATTTAATTTATTTTTTATCTTTTGGCCACGCGGTGTAGCATGTGGGATCTTAGTTCCCTGACCAGGATTCAACCTGTGCCCCCTGCATTGGAAGCATAGAGTCTTAACCACTGGCTCGCCCGGGGATGTCCCCAAAGAATAAAGTTTTAAGTCTCTTTGCGTCTCATGCTTTATTTCCAATAGCTTCTATAAAGAATTCTGCTCCTGGCTCCCACCTGAGAGAAGCCAGGCATTTTATTGAGATGGTATCTGCATAACTATCAAAGATTGGGTGGTGTCTGCACGACTATCTATCAAAGGAATGTAAAGGCCAACAGGCTGTATAGGACTCGCCCAGGGATGTCCTATCCACACCCTGAGCCTTGAAAATGTGTCCTTTTCTCCAGAGGATTCAGCCCCTTGGGGCAGCAGCCTGGGCCTCCACCCCGTGCCAGCCCCCATAGCCAAGCACCCTGTGAGCACGTGGCTGGCCTTGGCCTTGTCCACCCTCATGCAACTCTTCCTGCGCCCTTTGATCCCAAATGCTTGTGTGTTTACCAAGCAGACCTTATTAGTGCCAGCCAGGAATCCAGAAGCCAGCTATTTCACGTGTATGGACAGAGAGCTGGTAAATACAAGTGGATGGTCTCAGAGCATATAGGAAAACAGCTGCAGCAACCAGCCCAGGAAACCCATCCATTATCTGCAGTAGTCAGCCCTGGCTGCCAGCCTGCTGTCTCTAAGACAGGTTTATGTCAGACTACCATCTCCAGTAATAATCCAGGAAGCCGAACAATAACCCCTGGGACGATCATCCCCAAATGGTCAGGGCTGAATAACTGACGGCTTCCCTAACTTTTGTCCCCACCTCCAACTTAGAACCAAGCCCCCCAAAAACAAATTTGCACCCCTACCCAATCACAAGGGATGCCCCAGTTCTTGAGAGCCCATCTCCAACTTCCTCAGCCCCAGAGCAAAGGGCAAAACTTTAAAGAGCCTGCACTTGCCGCTGCTGCTTACAATCGGGCCTCCCCTTTCTCGGTGCCTGATGGTTAATCACGCAGCTAACAAAGCAAGGATGCTCTTGAGAGGGTCCATAGAAAATTCATCTTATTCACAGGCTCTTGGTACCCCAACCACAGTAAGAATTTGGGACAGAATGCTAGTTGTTGAAGGGTCTTGTCCTAACTATGGGGCTCAGGTGGCAAAGAGTCTGCTTGTAATGCAAGAGATGTGGGTTCAATCCTTGGATTTGGAGGATCCCCTGGAGAAGGGAATGGCAACCCACTCCAGTATTCTTGCCTGGAGAATCTGCTGGACAGAGGAGCCTGGTGGGCTACATAGTCCATGGAGTCGCAAAGAGTTGAACATGGCTGAGCAACTAACAGACACACCTGTCCTAATTGCCACTTCAGCTGGTAGCTTCTTGACCAATGGTCCTCGGGGACAATATAACTCATGTGGGAATTTGGGTTAGTAGAGTGGAGGGCTGGACAGGGAGGGAAAGGGGAGAATGATGGATGATAAGGGGAAGGAAAAAGGAGGGGGAGTAAGGGAGAGGACAGCCAGCCTGGAACTCCAGTCCCCATTGGAGTCTCTCTCTGGGTCTTGCAATCATGGGGATGGTAGGAGTCTTCAGTTTAGTTCTGGAAATGACCTGAGTCACTTCCGGTGCATAACCAATGGTAAGGTCCAGAGGAAGCTCTAAGACATAAGGGATGGTCTGGTAGATGAAGGTGAAACACAGTCATTAGAGCAAAGAGCTACTTCTTTGGGGGGAAATCCCTGAGAAGACTTAGGCTGATTCCTCATTTATTGGGATCATCTCCCCCCTCAAAAACACGAGTCGAATACCACTTGGCTACAATAAAGGATGGAATAATGCCGTTTTTGACAACATGGATGGACCTAGAGATTATTGTACTAAGTGAAATAAGTCAGAAAGAGAAAGACAAATACAATATGATGTCACTTACATGGGAGATCTAAAATATGACACAAATGACCCCATCCACAAGGCAGAAACAGACTCACAGGTGTGGAGAACAGACTTGCGGTTGCCAAAGGGGTGAGGGGTATGGGAGGGACGGACTGGGGGTCTGGGGTTGGCAGCTGCAAACCATCGCAGATAGAAAGGATGGCCAGCAGGTCCTACTGAACAGCACAGATAACTATATTCAACATCCTGGATAAACCATAATGGAAAGACTATAAAGTAGAATTTATATATGTATTTATATAACTGAGTCACTTTGCTGTAGAGCAGAGATTAATACAGCACTGTGAATAAACTATACTTGTTTACAAAAAAAACTTAAAAAAACCACACACAAGTGTCCTTTCTCCCCATCATCTAGATGGTTGTGCGTCCAGAAGATGCTTCATGGTATGGCCACTGATGTCTAGTAGACGTTGCCAATAGATTCCCTTGAAGATTTGTGAAAAGGGGCTCAGATGGAAGGTTTATGGTTGATATTTCCTTCTGCTTTTAGTTTTTCAAGATAAAATTTCCTGAAAGTTCATATGGTAAAGAATCTGCCTGGTGTGCAAGAGACCTGGGTTCGATCCCTGGGTCAGGAAGATCCCGTGGTGAAGAAAATGGCAACCCACTCCAGTATTCTTGCCTGGAGAATCCCATGGACAGAGGAGCCCAGCGGGCTGCAGTCCATGGGGTTGCAAAGAGTCAGACATGTCTGAGCAACTAAAACTTACGTTAGATTTTCCAAGATAAAATTAGAAGATAAAATTCTGACGGCCTTAAAAATCAATTTTTAGTAACTTTATATTTAAGACCATTTGTAGATTTCCCTTCTGTGTATTTTCTTTCCTTGAGCCCATTTTTATGATCCTCTGAAGCTTAAAAAATAAAGCTTGGAATGACCACCTCCATCTTTCACTTGAGATTGTGGTGATCTTTTTGTTAGCATGGCCTCAGGCTCCTGCAATGTGGCTGTGATAAAGCAGCTTGAAAGAGAGTGAGGTTTTATTTAAATACAAGGCAGGGGACAGCTCCAAACGTGATGACTATTTTTCCTGACTGGTAAAGTCTGTTGGAAGAACTGATGTTGAAACTGAAACTCCAATCCTTTGGCCACCTGATGCAAAGAGCCAACTCATTTGAAAAGACCCTGATGCTGGGAAAGATTGAGGGCTAGAGGAGAAGGGGAAGACAGAGGAAGAGATGATTGGATGACATCACCGACTCAATGGACATGAGTTTGAGTAAACTCCGGGAGTTGATGATGGACAGGGAAGCCTGGCGTGCTGCAGGCCATGGGATCACAGTCAGACACGACTGAGCGACTGAACTGAACTGAAAATCTGTTGGGTTTTGGAGGAAACAAGTGATGACTATCCTTTCCCACATGGGTTCTGAACCACTTGAGACAAAGGGTCTGATAAGGATCACCCAGTAGAAAGCCAGAAGGAAAATTTTCTGTTTTTCCTCTTTGAATTGCATGAGCTTAACTAGCCAGTTGTGTGCTGGCCAGCTGGGGACCTATGGGCCTCCTGGCAGGTGCAGGCTGCTTTCTACCTGGGGAAGAAGGTGCGTGGGCTGTAGGCAAGTTACGACTGAGAAAATGAGCACAGACAGGGCTGAAACGCTCAGGACCCCTCCCTAACCTCTGTATGTAGATATCACTCCTTCTTTCGTGGGACTAGTGAAAGGGAGCTCAAGTTCCCCCCAAATTCCAGAAGGCTAGAAGCCCCAACTTTTGGGGGCTCATCAGGAACATTTCCAAGGGAAACCCCTAACCCCTGCAGCTTGGCCCCGGTGGAGAGCTGGAAAAACACGTGATGGCCGTGGTGAGTCTACCTGAGCAGGCACAAATTCAGAGGGATTCCCAATGATTCTAAACTCTGATCCTTGTGGAGAATGAATCAAACAGGCATAGTATGGATATAATTTAAAGGTACTTTTTTGGCAGCGCTTAGAACAACTTAGGGAAATGAGATAAAAGGACCAGATAAAAAGGACCAGTATTTTATCTTCGAGTTCCATCATTATTCCATCAGTGACATTAGCATTTACATCCAAAGACATCTTGTTTTCTTTTTAAAAAGTTTTCTTGAGATAAGACTCACATATCAGACAATTCACCCATTTAAAATACAGAATTTCAGGATTTTATTATGCTTAAGGAATTGTAAATTCATCACCACATTTGGTTTTAGATCATTAAAGAAGTGTGTAGCAATCTGAAATTTATTTTAATTTTTTATTGGTGTATTATTGCTTCATAATGTTGTGTGAGTTTCTGCTGCACAGCAAAGTGAATCAGTTACATGGATACATATGTCCTCTCCCTCTGCCCTCCACGTCCAGGGCAGGAAGAGACACAGGCATAAGGAAAGGACAAGTGGGCACAGAGGAGGAAGGGGAGGGTGGGATGCGCTGAGAGTGAAGCCCACCATGCTGGGCTCACTTGCACAGTCACGTCCAACTCTTTTTGACCCCACGGACTGTAGCCCACCAGGCTCCTCTGTCCATGGGATTTCCCAGGCAGGAATAGTGGCATGGGTTGCCATTTCAAGGGGATTTCCCCAGTCCAGGGTCGAACCCAGGTTTCACACATTGCAGGTGGATTCTTTACTGTCTGAGCCACCAGGGAAGCCCAAGAATACTAGAGTGGGTAGCCTATTCCTTCCCCTGGGTACCTTCCTGAATTGAACCAGGCTCTCCTGCACTGCAGGCAGATTCTTTACCCTCTGAGCTTACCAAGGAAAAGTAAAAGTGAAACTTGCTCAGTCATGTCCAACTCTTTGGGACCCCATGGACTGTAGTCCACGGAATTCTCCAGGCCAGAATACTGGAGTGAGTAGCCTTTCCCTTCTCCAGGGGAATCTTCCCAACCCAGGGATTGAACCCAGGTCTCCCACATTACAGGCGGATTCTTCACCAGCTGAGCCACAAGGGAAGTCCGAGCTTCCCAAGAAAGGATGTAAATACAGTACCATGTGTAAAATAGAGAGCTCCTGGGAACCTGCTGTATCGCACAGGGAGCTCAACTTGGTGCTCTGTGATGACGTAGAGCTTTTTGATCAGCCCAAGAAAGTGCTCCCCTCCCCTGAGTGACCTCCTCTCCAATTCCCTCCCTCTTCCTGAGTCTCAAGTTACTACCAATCTCCGTTCTGTCCCTACGGCGCGCCCTCTTCTGAACATCTCATACAAGTGGAGTGATTATAGCATTTGTCCTTTTGTGTCTGACTTCCTTCACTTTACAAACTGTTTTCAGGATTCATCCATGTTGTATCATTTATCAGAATTTAACTCCTAAAGGAAATCAACCCTGAATATTCATTGGAAGGACTGATGCTGAAGGTGAAACTCCAATACTTTGGCCACCTAATGCACAGAACTGACTCACTAGAAAAGGTCCTGATGCTGGGAAAGATTGAAGGCAGGAAGAGAAGGGGAAGACAGAGGATGAGATGGTTGGATGGCGTCACTGACTTGATGGACATCAGTTTGAGCGAGCTCTGGGAAGAACAGGGAAGGACAGGGAATGCCTGGTGTGTTGCAGTCCATGGGGTCAGAAAGAGTTGGACACGGTTGAGAGACTGAACTGAACTGAACTCCTTTTCAAGGCTGAATAATATTCTGTTGTAAGTGCATATCACTTAATGGTTGTTTATCCGTTTATTCATGAACGGACACTTGAGCTATCTCTGCCTGGTGACTACGTGAATAGTGCTGCTGCAAACACGCTGTTCCAGTGTCTATTCGAGTCTTGGCTTTTGATTCTCTTGGGCAGAACCCGGAAGTGGTGTGTGTTGCTTAACCACTTGGCAACTCCATTTGGAACCATATGAGGAACTGTCATGCTTAAATTAAATGACATATTTTTACCTATGATTTTAATTGTGTAAAAAATAAGTGAACAACCTTTCAGATCTCCATTCATCCCTCTTGCTTTCCCAACTGGGCAATATTCACACGACGCTGTGAAAACCAGACTTACTATCTGCCCTGCTGCCACCAATAGAAAGGAGGAGAAAATGTTCAATTTCTGTAGAATAAAAAGCAAAACAGAAAAGGAACTTTGTTGCCAAATTCCATTTCAAATGGATGGTGTCTTTTGGAGGAATACTGAAAAATCTTTCAAGTCCAGGAATATTTATGAAGCCTTGAAGCCCAGCTTACTCTGCAATGCCAACGCACAGCAAAGAGTTTGAGAGTTTTGAAACAAAACCCCCAAGACGCCCTCATGGAACCTCCCCAGGAAGCCGGTCTTTCCTTATCTTGCTCCTTGAATCATTTATTTAAGCGGCAATAATAAAAGGTGTCAGCAGTTCAGCTGTGAGCTCTGGAAGATTTCTGTGCTCATTGACCTTTAAGCATTTGCGTCTTGACAGGTGAGCTGTTGGTAACGTTTCCTGTGAGATATGGGGCGGCCAGGGGTCAGGCTGCTAATGATAAAATTACCATTTACCTTTTACCTCGGCAGGCCTGGTGCCTGACATTATAAATGTAGGTAACCTTTCACCTGAAGCTCTTTTCTTTCTTTCTTTCTTTTTTTTTTTTGCTCTACGAGAGACTGTGGGGACGAACACACTTCTGGAGGCAGATGACTTACGGAGGGGCAAAGACTGAATTTAGTGCATTTTCCCCCTCTTGGGCTTCTTTTTGGGAATGCCGTGTCCTCTCTCAGCCTGGTCAGAACACTGTCTGTCCTTGGGGGGTGGGCTTGGGGAGCAGGGAGGAGGCCTGCTCTGTCATCCTCATCTCTTGACATTTTGGAAGCATGGCGGTGGCCCGTGTTCTTTCTCTAAAGCTGCAGGTATTAATGAGGTTTTATTGGTGGCCTGCTTTCATCTGGAACATCAACCCCTTCCTGCTGATTCCAGTAGAGTGGCATTTCACTGCTACTGGAGACCGGACACGGTTTAGTAACTGGGGACTTGGTGGCAGTTTATAGAGACATCTCATCTCTTGACATTTTGGAAGCATGGCGGTGGCCCGTGTTCTTTCTCTAAAGCTGCAGGTATTAATGAGGTTTTATTGGTGGCCTGCTTTCATCTGGAACATCAACCCCTTCCTGCTGATTCCAGTAGAGTGGCATTTCACTGCTACTGGAGACCGGACACGGTTTAGTAACTGGGGACTTGGTGGCAGTTTATAGAGACCCGTGCTTCTAGCTGGGGCAAGAGAAAAGGCAGAGGGATACTGGTGCCAGAAGAGACCACTGGCAGCTCAGCTGAACCAGAGAAAGTTAAAGGAAAACGATGCTAATGCCCATTTCCCAGGTGGCGATTTGATGCGGGAGAAGCCGTTTTTTCACGTATTTATTGATTAGTCTTTAAGGAGTCTTGGGATGATCTGATTCTCCATAAGTAAGTCTTAGTGACATCTTTGAAGACTCTGGACTGGGCTGAAATTGAAATCAAAATCCTTTATTATCAGAGAGGAAGATTCATTTTGGGGTATCATTTTGGAATGAACTTTCATTGGAGTATATTGGATTTACAGTGTTGTGTTAGTTTCTGCTGTCTGGCAAAGTGAGTCAGTCATCCATATAAGTATATCCACTGTGCTTTAGATCCTTTCCCATATAGGTCCTTACAGAGCACTGAGTAAAGCTCCCTGTACTCTACAGTAGGTCCTTATTAGTTACCTATTTCATATGTAGCAGTGTGTGTATGTCCATTCCAATCTCCCAGTTTATCCTTTCCTTCCCATTCCCCTTTGGTAGCCGTTTGTTTTCTGCATCTGTGACTCTATTTCTGTTTTATAAATAGTTTGATATGTATTTTTTTTAGATCCTACATGTAA
Source organism: Madoqua kirkii (assembly GCA_006408675.1). Lineage (NCBI taxonomy): Eukaryota > Metazoa > Chordata > Mammalia > Artiodactyla > Bovidae > Madoqua > Madoqua kirkii. Next base: position 22,906 of record SJYC01135893.1, read on the forward strand.
GTGGTATTATATGACGTTTGTCTTTGACTGACTTACTTCACTTAATATGATTATCTTTGGGTCCATCCATGTTGATGTTTGACCCTATTTCATTCTTTTTTATGATGAATATTCCATTGTTGACCATGATGGCTACTCCATTTCTTCTAAGGGATTCCTGTCCACAGTAGTAGATACCTGGTGCTGAGAGATTAAAGATGAGATGAGAAAGGGACCACAGAGAATGAGGTGGTTGGATGGCATCACCAACTTAATAGACATGAGTTTGAGTAATCTCTGGGTTTGGTGATGGACAGGGAGTCCTGGTGTCCATGGAGTCGCATAGAGTCATACACAAATGAGTGACTGAACTAAATTGAATTGAATGATCTAGTGGTTTTCTGTATATCTTCAGTTTAAGTCTGAATTTGGCAATAAGGAGTTCATGATGTGTGCCACAGTTAGCTCCTGGTCTTGTTTTTGCTGACTCTATAGAGCTTCTCCATCTTTGGCTGCAAAGAATATAATCAGTCTGATTTTGGTGTTGACCATCTGGTGATGCCCATGTGTAAAGTCTTGTCTTGTGATTCTCTTGGAAAATTTCTATTAGTCTTTGCCCTGCTTCATTCTGTACTCTAAGGCCAAATTTGCTTGTCCAGGTGTTTCTTGACTTCCTACTTTTGCATTCCAGTCTCCTATAATGAAAAGGACAGCTTTTTGCGGTGTTAGTTCTAGAAGGTCTTGTAGGTCTTCATAGAACTTTTCAACTTCTGCTTTTTCAGCGTTACTGGTTGGGGCATAGGCTTGGATTACCTGGTATTGAATGGTTTGCCTTGGAAACAAACAGAGATCATTCTGTCGTTTTTGAGATTGCATCCAAGTACTGCATTTCAGACTCTTTTGTTGACTATGAAAGCTACTCCATTTCTTCTAAGGGATTCTTGCCCACAGTAGTAGATATCATGGTCCTCTGAGTTAAGTTCACCCATTCCACTCCATTTTAGTTCTCTGATTCCTAAAATGTTGACCTTCACTCTTGTCATCTCCTGTTTCACCACTTCCAATTTGCCTTGATTCATGGACCTGACATTCCAGGTTCCTATGCAATATTGCTCTTTACAGCATCGGACCTTGCTTCTATCACCAGTCACATCCACAGCTGGGTATTGTTTTTGCTTTGGCTCCATCCCTTCATTCTTTCTGGAGTTATTTCTCCACTGATCTCCAGTAGCATATTGGGCACCTACTGACCTGGGGAGTTCCTCTTTCAGTATCCTATCATTTTGCCTTTTCATACTGTTCATGGGGTTCTCAAGGCAAGAATACTGAAGTGGTTTGCCATTCTCTTCTCCTGTGGACCATGTTTTGTGTGAACTCTCCACCATGACCCGTCTGTCTTCAGTGGCCCTACACGGCACAGCACATAATTTCATTGAGTTAGACAAGGCTGTGGTCCGTGTGATTAGATTGGTTAGTTTCCTGTGATTGTGGTTTTCATTCTGCCTGCCCTCTGATGGAGAAGGATAAGAGGCTAATGGAAGCTTCCTGATATGAGAGACTGAATGAGGGGGTCAGGGAAGAAGAACTAAAAAGCCTCTTGATGAAAGTGAAAGAGGAGAGTGAAAAAGTTGGCTTTAAAGCTCAACACTCAGAAAATGAAGATCACAGCATCTGGTCCCATCACTTCATGTCAAACAGTGGAAACAGTGACAGACCTTATTTGGGGGGCTCCAAGATCATTACAGATGGTGACTGCAGACATAAAATTAAAAGATGCTTGCTCCCTGGAAGAAAAGTTATGACCAACCTAGACACCATATTAAAAAGGAGGATGTTACTTTGTCAGCAAAGGTCCATCTGGTCAAAGCTATGGTTTTTCCACTAGTCATGTACGGATGTGAGAGTTGGACTATAAAGAAAGCTGAGTGCCAAAGAATTGATGCTTTTGAGCTGTGGTATTGGAGAAGACTCTTGAGAGTCCCTTGGACTGCAGGGAGATCCAACCAGTTCCCCCTAAAGGAACTCAGTCCTGAATATTCATTGGAAGGACTGATGCTGACGCTGAAACTTCAGTATTTTGGCCACCTTATGCGAAGAGCTGACTCATTTGAAAAGACTGATGCTGGGAAAGATTGAGGGCAGGAGGAGAAGGGGAAAACAGAGGATGAGATGGTTGGATGGCATCATCAACTCAGTGGACATGAGTTTGAGTAATCTCCAGGAGTTGGTGATGGACAGGGAGGCCTGGCGTGCTGCAGCCCATGGGGTCACAGAGTCAGACATGACCGAGCAACTGAACTGAACTGAACTGAGGGCTTCCTTGGTGGCTCATATGGTAAAAAATCTGCCCGCAGTGCAAGAGACCTGGGTTCGTCCCCTGGG